>JAKSZU010000020.1:39627111-39846669 GCA_026018925.1 Tupaia tana | reverse complement strand
GAAAACCCAATATATTAGTTCACTTGTGTGTCTATAGTGCCTGGTAGTGCCCAGCATATCATCTGAGAACAGTATTTAGCAAATAAGTAAATAATTATTTACAAGCATATGTCTTACTTCTGGTTTTGATGAAATATTCCACCTAAGAAAGCTCTTGAGAAAATGCTGAGGATAAAAATCGCTCTTCCCACAACTCGACCACGTGGAGCAGGCCCAAGCCGGGCACTACGACAACACACAACACACAAAGGTGACAGATCCCCCCGCAGGGGGTGCAAGCAGCAAGCTGAACTCACCTGGAGGCCCTTCTCCTCACCAGGGAGTGCTGTGAAAGCAGGGGACAGAGACCATGGAGTACTTAAGAAAATCCTAACGCTTAAGCACCTCAACTAAAATAAAAGCTGTGATACTGGGACCAGCAGGTGGCGTAATGGTTACATCACTGGACTTCCACATAGTCGACCACAGTTCAAGTCCCAGACCCAGAGGCTTAAAACTCATGCCGGGCACATGGTGGGCATGCCCAAGATCCGAGAGGAGAATGGAGGAGAAGGGATTGCAGCGTGGCCATCCCCGCTGGAGAGTGATTTCTCGCTTTCTGTCTCTGTCTCTCCAGCAAGTGCCCGCACCCTATAGCAAAAATCTCAAAGGAAAATAAACAAAAGCTGTAGTGTTTAGTAAGCTATTATTCCCATAACATCGTTTCTACAGAACAATACATCCTAATAGAGATGCCACAGCTCGAGACAGCCTCCTCCTCATTCCTGGTTCTCCTTCTCTTTCCCCGTTAGAGGTTTGCTCGGGCAGAGCTGGAGGGAAGGAGAAAGCATGGGTCAATGTGGGAGGGAAATGGGGGGATCCATGTATACCACACAGATCACTTGGGTATATGCAGACAGGAGGGCTGCACCTTTGTTCTGAATCTCATTAAACCCAGACAGACCTACACCGAATCCCACCTTACTAAGTAACGCTAATACTGCCATTTGCTTCAATGTATCATCACGGAAAAATCACTCATCAAATTACAGCAGGTCCTGCTAAAAAAAAACCTGTTTACTTAATGGGTTCCGATACCACCAGATTATGACCCTGCAAACACAGCAGCTATAGAGAATAAAGACCTAATTTTTATTTTTTTAAGAGAGATTTTTTGCTATAGGGTGCGTGCGATCCCCAGAGACAGAAAACGAGAAATCACCCCCAGGGAGATGGCCAGACTACAATCCCTTCTCCTCCATTCTCCTTTTGGGATTTTGGGCATGCACACGCACATACCCAGCGTGAAATTTAAGCTGCTGGGTCCAGGGCTTGAACCACAAACTACATGGGAGTCCAGCGGCATAACCATACGCCATCTGCTAGTCCCAAGGCCTAGCTAATTTTTAGATTGAGTATCTTTCTCCTCAGCATCAAAAGTTTAAAAAAAAAAAAGAGAGAGAGAGAGAGAAGACTACATACATATTCATTTGACATACATGTTATCAGGAAAAAAAACGATTCTCTAAAAACTGCAAGTTCTTTCATCTTTCAATCCCCTCCCCATGGGGCACCAGTCATGTGTCAGATACCACATTAGCCTTAGGGGGAAAATAAGCACCAGGAGACACGCCCTCGATTTCAAGTAGTATTCTTTTTACTTCTTATCTTGACTTGTGACTAAGGAGTGGAACAGGATGGTAAAATAAACTTCAAGATCTAACCCCGGGTAAGTCAGAGTTGGAGAAGTTAAAAATAGACTAAGAGTCAGTATGACTTAGGTCACACAGGTGCAAAGAAACTGCGGGGGGTCTGCTCACACCACCAGCACTCCTAAAACACACCGTGAACTGACCCACAGACACCTCGCAGCCTTCGACTTTCAGGGCAGCTCCCGAATCACAAGAGACCCTCCGGGAAGCAGCTCACAGTTCGCCCTCCTCCGCCTCAGCTGGAATATGCGCACAGGGGCACAAAACGTGGCTGAGGCGATCACGACACGGCTCCACAGTCACAGAACACGGACGGGCACGGCCAGCTCGGAACTCTACACCTCAACTGGAGATAAACGCTCTGTTCTAAATGATCAAAACGCACAATTAAGTGCCTTCCTACACTACGGAGTGTGCAGTGACAGAACGAATGCAGACCTGCACTGCCAGGTGTAAGTCTGGATCTCAAGTTTGTCCCCTTCCTTGCTGGGGACCTGGGGAGAGTGGCAATCTCTCTGAACCTCAGGCCCTTCTGAAGAATAAATGTGCCTCCCCGGGGCTGCTGGGAGATCAGGTGTCACCCAGGACAGAACCAGCTGAATTCGAGTGAGCTCTCTTTTCCATCCCTGGCGGCTGCGTGTATTTCTCTCAACTTCTCCACATGCAGACCACATGTAATTCTAGGTGTGTTAAATGTAAACTTTGGGTGTGTGTGGGCGGGGGCTGGCAGGTGTTAAGGGCCCTGGACTCCCATATGACCGACTGCGGCTCGGGTTCCAGACCTGGCAGCCAGCTCTCACTTTCCCTCTGTCTCTCTCTGGTTACATTTTTTAAAATAATGATGATGATGATAAATAAAATTAATTCTTTTTTTAAAAAAAAAGGAAAAAAACTTAAACTTCAGCTTATCAGTTAGTCTATGCATACTTAATAAAAGCAAAGCTTGGCCAACACAGGCCTAAGTAAAACTTAGAGGGAAGAATTACTTGGTACCAAATAGTGGGCTCCAAAGCTGAAAAGCAACAATTTTTATATAACTGACACATTAGGCTAGGTCACGGGTTACTGAAAGGACGGACACCTTGGCAGGAACAGCCCCACCCTTACGTCGCTGATTTTAAAAAAAGTTTTCTTTTTGGGAACCAGCAGTTAGTGTAATGGCTATGTCGCTGGACTCACACGTAGTCGACCGCGGTTCGCGTGCCGGACCCAGTGGCTTAAAACTCACACCGGGCGCGTGTGTGTGCATGCCCAAGATCCCGAGAGGAGAACGGAGGAGGAGGGATTGCAGCGTGGCCATCCCCCCGGGAGGTAATTTCTCACTTTCTGTCTCTATGTCTCTCTCTTTCCGATGAGCACACCTGCCCTATAGCAAAAAAAAAAAAAAAAAAAAAAAAAAAAAAAAAAAAAAAATTAAAAATTAAAAAAAAAAACACCTCCCAAATACCTGTTCCAGTCCCTGCTTTTAATTATTCTGGGTATATACCCGGACGTGGAGATGCTGGATCATCTAATGTATTGCTATTCTAAAATCTGTTTCAAAAGTGGCAAAGAGACTAAATCACTTCAGTTGGTGAATTCTGTAAGACCGCAGAGTGCAGGGCTGGCCCCACAGGTTAGCAGTTAAGGAAGCCAGGCCCAATACACTCGATTGTGGTTTGAAACCTGGAGACCGTGGCTTGAGAACCAGGCTGGGTACGTGTGTGTGCACATGCCCCAAACCGACGGGGCAGAGAAATGGAGAACGGATTGTGGCATGACCACATGCCACAGAGGAATGCTTTTTATCTCTATCTCTCTGGAGAGATTATATACCCTCTGGTAATTAAAAAAATTTTATTTAGTATTACTTTTTTTATTTTCCCTAGGGAGACAGAGAGAGAAAAAGCAAGCCTTCAGGCCCAAGACATAAACCACAGCCCACCATACAGCAGCCCAGCACCTCAACCATCATGCCACTGGCTGGCCCCACTAGGGCAATTTTTGAACAAAAGAAAAAAAAAAATGGTAAGTTCTCAAACTTGGCATTACTTAAAAACAAATCACATGAGAAATCTTTTAAGTGCTATACGAGGTGGAGGGAACAGCACGGCGACCACAGTGAAGAGGAGGATTTTGTGACGTCCAATGTAACACTGGACATGCTTTCTGACCGTCTGTGAATCTCCACGGGGGGCGAGCAGCCCAGATAAACTCTAAGATCTATGGATTCTAAGAGGTCTATTACTTTAGAAAAATTTAGAGGATTACTATGATCTTTAATCATGTCTTCCTTTAATCCTCTTTGAATTACCACATATATTAAAGTTTAAAGAACTGTTTCAAGTTAAGGAATTTAGTGTATTCTCGGAACAAAAAGTTCCAGAGACAATGAGAACTTCTGAGCTAGGAAAAAAAAAAAAAAAAATCACGGAGATTAACTTACTACAATAGAAAATTATTTGGTTTAACAGTTAATTTATTTGAGAATTGCCTTTGAAGAGCCTGCACAATCTGAGTAACAGCTTAATCTCACTCACTGTGACCGTGTGGTTACTCCGCAGTCGTTGGTATGAAAGTGTCAATGCACGTGGCTCAATATGAACAAGGTGACCTGCCTAGAAAACGTGTCACATGGCGTGGTCTCAACAGCAACTCAGTTACTGCGACAACTTCCAGTACTGACACTGCACTTGAGTCCGAGCACAGCCTGGGCTCCAGGTAAGACAGCACAGCAAGGTCCAGTCGGGTTACCCCTGTGCTGCCGCCTGGCCCTGCAGGTCCTCCTTTCACAAGCGGGTCCAAGGACCAGATGCTGGTACAGAGGTAGCACTGCTGGACCCACATATGAAAGGGTCTGGGTTCACATCCCAGACTTTCCTGAGCATGCACATGCCTGTGATCTGGGCCAGCCGAGATTGCAGGTACATATCTGTCTGTCTCTGTCTGTCTCTCTCTCTGAAGAAATAAATTTAAAAAAAAAAGAGTCTGGCAGGTGGTGTAGTGGTTGAGGTGCTAGACTCACACATGGCCGACCACGGTTTGAATCCAGGACCTGGTGGCTTGGTTTCTCACTTCTCTCTCTGTCTCTCCAGTCAAATTAAAAATAATGATGATGGGACCAGCAATTGGCATAATGGCTATGTCGCTGGACTCCCATGTGGTCGACCATGGTTTGAGTCCTGGACCCAGTGGCTTAAACTGATACCAGGCACATGTGCGTATGTACCCAACATCCCGAGAGGAGAATGGAGAAGGGATTGCGGTGTGGCCATCCCCCCTGGGGGGTGATTTCTCGCTTTCTGTCTCTCTGTCGCTCTCTGTCTCTCTGGCAAGCGCATATGCCCTATAGCAAAAACCTCTCTGCCCCCGCCAAAAATAATAATAATGAGGAGAAGGAGGATAATAATAAGTAAAATTAAATAAATAATTCTTTTTTATTTTTAAAGGCAGGCTGAATGATTTAACAATGAATTCATGGCTTCTCAGTCAAGTGTGAAGTTGTGCTTGTGCTTTTATTCTTCACCTTTATGTCGTCCATAGGCTGAACTCGGAAGGAACCAAAGCCAGGAGGAGAAACTGGGTCAGTTCTTTCATTTAAATATGCTTTTAAGGGACAGGAACACCTACATTTACTGAGTCCCAGAGTTTTTATCCACCTCCAGACTTACTCCCCTGAAAAAGGCATTCACTCAAGACTTCCTAAGACTTTTTTTAGAGACTTAGTCTACTGAAACCTTTCCTCTCCAGATTCTAAAAGTATAAACAAACAATGCAAATTAATACTTAGTACATACTAGATTTAAGAAACCATTCCTGGGGCCGGCAAGTGGCGTGGTGGTTAAAGGCGCTGGATTCCCACATGGCCGACTGTGGTTCAAGTCCCAGATCTGGCAGCTTGCTTTTTCTCTCTCTCTTTCTTTCTTTCTTTCTCTCTCTCCCCCTCTCTCTCTCTCTCTCTCTCTCCCTGTCCCTCTCTGGTTAAATTGAAATAAACAAATGAATAACTAAAGTTAAATAAAATAATTCTTAAAAAAAAAAAAAAAGAAAGAAAAAGAAACCATTCCTGTGATCATATGCATTTTTCTTCAATGCTGAGACCCTGGGGGAGAGGGGTTACTAGGGTGTACCCTACATTCATGTTGACTTCCTTGAACTGGAGCATAATTTTATTACTTTAAATGCCTATGGAAGTATATAATTACTGTATCATTGATTTTATGACACATTATTAGTTCTACTTACAATTTATTTGATGTCAATACCTCAATCAGAAAGTTAACACCTAAATATAACATTGTTTCTGGGGGGAAACATCACTGGCTTTAAAACACCTGCTGTCAAGGGGGAGTTGTCTGTCTGTCTGTCTATTTAACTGCCAGATGGCACATGTGCTCTCCAGAGAAACAGCACCCCCCTACTGGGGTGGTGACGCTGCAATCCCTTCTCCTCCATTTCTCCATCTTGATGGGATTTAGGACATGCACATGCGCCACGTTTTTCAAGCTACCAGAGCTGGGATTTGAACCATGGCTGGCCATGTGGAATCCAGCTACCCTAATCACCAGGCTACAGGACTGGCCCTGATGAGAAAGTTGTTTGTTGTTGCATTGTTAGAGGGTCCGTGAGCAGAGACAAAGAGAGCAAGAGAGAGAAAGCACCTCCCACTGGGGCTAGGCACACTGCAACCCTCGTCCCTCCATCCCATCAGGAACTGGAGAACAAATACACGTACACACACACCCTGATCTGCTGGGATTCGAACTGTGGTCAGCCACGTGAGATCTAGCTTTCTATGCACAGTGCTTAACCACTTCACTATAGGGCCAGCCCTTATGGGGGAGGTTTTATTAATGCAATGCCATTCAATAAAACCTATACCTATTTAATAAAACCCTGATGAACCAAAATATAACTAAGTTTTCTTTAGTTGACTTTGAGAAACAGAAGTTTCAGAGGGTGATGTGAAGTATACTCCAAATTTCTGCCCTACCCCATATATCAGTGGTTGTCGAGTCAGGGTACACACCAGCCCAGACCCAGGGGCACCGCATCCTGAGAGGCTGTTAGAGGAACCAAGCACCAGAACCTGGCTAGATACACCTACAGATAACAGCTTTCCTAGACCCTTCCCCAGATCAACGGACTCAGAATGGGAGTGGACTCAAATATTGTGTATTTTTTTAAAGCTTCCCCAAGTTGGTAACACACAACAGGGTTGAGAAGTGCCCTACACACGTGGCTCTCGAACTTAAGTGTGCATCAGAATCACCTGCAGGTCTGACGGAACAGACTGATGGGCCCATCTGGCCATTTCTGGTTCAGCAGTTCCCAGGTGATGGCGACAGTGCTGGTCCACGGGCCACCCTGAGAGCCCCTGTCCTATGCCTCCTCTATTGTCCAACAAGTTGAACAATACTAACAGTTATTCTACATTAATTACCAGAATGGCAAAAATAGTAGAAATGTTTTAAACAGTGTGGGCCAGGCTGGGAGTTTTTCTGCCGGTGTTTTCCGCCAGTCCCTCAGATGTGCTCCTGAATCCCATTCCTTTCCTGCGTCCAGCAGTTGCCTTCATAATTCCCACCCACTGGCGCAGGAGACCACAGGAACCAGCTGCTCACAGAGGGGCACCCTGAATTCCCTGCTGGTGCCTCTCCAACACCCAGGGTACACTTACAGATTCCACAATTTACCAACCTGTGCCTCTTTCTTTAGTGACGTGGTTCTAGCCCAGACCCAGGGGCACCTCATCCTGACAGGCTGTTAGAGGAACCAAACACCAGAACCTGGCTAGATACACCCTGCCCTGACTGAAGGACGCAGCCCTCTACCAAGAACACCCTTGGGAAGAAGAGCTGTTCCTTTCGCCTGACACTACAAAAACTACTCAAAAAAAGTAGGAAGAAGCATGTACTTCAGATGACTAAAAACCAGCACAGAAGCACAAGAAATATGAAGGAAAAAAAAAAAAAAAAAAAAAAAAAAAAAAAAAACAAGGAAATACCACTCCCTCAAGAGGACACCACTCATTGACCACAGACAGCACAAGAGAACTCACAGAAATGTCAGAAAAAGAATTCAGAATAGTCATAGTGATAAAATTAAATGAGATGCAAGAGAAAACAACCAACCAACTCCAGGAGATGAGGAAGTCCTTTCATGACTTGAAGGAGAAACTTCATAAAGAGACAGACACCATAAAACAGAATCAAACAGAATTTCTAGAGATGAAGACTGTAATACAGGAAATCGAAACCTTCTTCTAAAGTATTAATAGCAGATTAGATTATGTAGAAAATCAAATCTTGGGAACCAGCAGTTGGCATAATGGCTATGTCGCTGGACTCCCACGTAGTCGACCGTGGTTCAAGTCCCGGACCTGGTGGCTTAAAACTCATGCCGGGCGCATGTGCGTGCGTTCCCAAGATCCCAGGAGAATGGAGGAGAAGGGATTGCGGCGTGACCATCCCCCCGGTGGGGGGGGATTTCTCGCTTTCTGTCTCTATGTCTCTCTCTGTCTGTCTGGCGAGCACACGCGCCCTGTAGCGAAAACCTCTCCAAAAAAAAAAAGAAAAGAAAATCAAATCTCTGATCTAAAGACAAAGCCCCTGACTTAGATATAACCACCAAAAAGAATAAACAATAACCAAAATAACAATAAAAACAACATACAGAAAATACTAAATACCACTAGACACCCAAATATCAGAATAATTGGTATTACAGAAGGTGAAAAATCTGAAAAAGGCATTGAAAATCATTCCATTAAAGACTTGCCGAAAAACTGCCAAACCTAAAGAAACAGTCAAACATCCAGACCCAGGAAATACAGAGAACTCCAAATAGCATCATAAGAAGATCCTCCCACCAGCACATTATAGCCAGATTGGTAAAAAATCAAAGACTAATAAAATATTTTTAAAATTGCGAGAGAGGAATGTCTCAAGTTACTTACGAAGTTATCCCATTAAACGAACGTCAAACCTTTCAACTGAAACAATGCAAATAAGAATGGGAAGATATATTCAAAATGCTAAAAGAGAAACAATTTCAACTAAGAAGTTGAAAATTATATAAAAAAGTGCAGGAGCCAGCAGGTGGCATGTTGGTTAAGAGCACTTGACTCCCATATGGCCGACCGTGGTTCGAGTCCCGGACCTGGTCGCTTGTTGTCTCACTTTCTCTCTCTCTCTCACTCACTCACTCACTCGCTTGCTCACTCTTTCCCCCTCTGGTCAAATTAAAAAAAAAAAGGTAAATAATTTTTTTTTAAAAAAAAGTACAATGACATCCCACATCCTGGATTGGAAAATATTATCAAAATATCAATCCTGGAACCAGCAGAGGGCATAGCGGTTACATCGCTGGACTCTCACGTAGTCAACTGCAGTTTGATTCCAAACCCTGTGCCTTAAAACTCACGCCAGCCACATGTGCAAATGTCCCCAAAATCCCAAGAGGAAAATGTAAGATAAGGGACTGCAGTGTGGCCATCCACCCAGGGGATGATTTCTCACTTTCTGTCTGTCTCTCCGGCAAGCGTACATACCCTACAATAAAAACTCCCTAAAAAAAGTCAATTCTATCCAAATTAAATCTACAAATCAAATGTAATTCCGATTTAATTACCAGAGATATTCTTCACAGAAGTAGAAAAACAATCACGAAATTTGTTTGGAGTCATTAAAGACTCCATATCACCAAAGCAATACTGTGCAAGAAGAATAAAGTAGGAGGCACATCCCTTCCAACCTCAAATTATATGGACCAACGGGAGGCATAGTAGTTAGTTAAGGCACTAGACTCCCATGTGGCCGACTGTAGTTCAAGCCCAGATCTAGTGGCTTGCTTTCTCACATCCCTCTCTCTCTCTCTCGTGAACTAAAAAAACTTAAAATAAATTTTATGTGAACAATTCTAAATGTATATACACACATGTGTGTAAACACACATTACAAAGCTGTGATAACCAAAACAGCATGGTACTGGCATAAAAATAGGAATGCAGACCAATGGAGCAGAATAGAGAACATAGAAATAAGCCCCCAAGCATACAGCCAACTGATTCTTGACAAAGAACACAAGACAATCCAGTGGGGTAAAAAAAATCTCTTCAGCAGATGGTGCTGGAAAAACTGTCTATCCACTGGCAGAGAAATAAACCTGGATCCTTATCTCTCATCATTAACCAAAATCAACTCAAAATGGATCAAAGATCTGAAGATAAAACCTCAAACTATAAAACTGCTGGTAGAAAACACAGGGGAAACTCTTGGAGACTCTGGAATAGGCAAAGACTTCTTAAATTTTAATACCCCCAAAGCACAGGAGTATTATATTCCAAAAATAGACAAGTGGGACTACATCGGACTAAATAGCTTCTGGACACAAAGGAAACAATAATTAGAGTGAGGAGACAACTCTCAGAGTGGGAGAATGTATTTGCAAATTGTGCCTCAGATTAGGGACTGATTACCAGAATATACAGCTTACCTACAAAAAATGATCAATTCAATTCAAAGATAGGCAAGTGAGCTAAACCAACAACTCTCCAAGGAAGACAGAAGAACAGCCAAAAAGCAAATGGAAAATGCTCAACATCTCTTATCATAAGGGAAATGCAAATCAAAATCACAATGAGATATCACTTAACCCCAGTCAGAATGGCTAAGATTAAAAAAGTAAAGAATGGTATCTGGTGACACAGTGGTAAAAAGGGGACCCTCCTACACGGTTAGTATGAATGTAAATTAGTACAACCACTGTGTAGAATAATATAAAGGTTCCTTAAAAATGTACGAAAAGAACTACCATAATTCTATTCCTGGGTATCTTGGAAAACACTAAGTTAGAAAAACACTTGCACATACATGTTTATTGTAGCATTATTCACAATTGCTAAGACATGGAATCAACCCAAATGGCCAAGAACAGATGAATAGAATGAAAAAATGTGGCATATATACTTTATAGAATACTACTCAGCTAAAAAAAACAAGACTCTGACATTTGGTATGAAGTGGGCCAATATGGAAGATTTAATGTTAAGCAAAGAAAGTCAGATTATGAAGGAGAGGCACTGTATATCCCCGCTTAATATATACCAAATGCCTTCAGTCTATGACAGAAACTGAAAGACTAGAAGGTACAAATGAGGGGAGGGTGACAACTGTAGGTGCTAGAAACAGTATGGGGAGGTAGTGAGGAGTGGGAGGAGGAGAATCAGGAGAAGAAAGAACATTTAACAGACACAAAAAAGAAATATATAATCTGTTGATCTGTATGGTAATGTATTGGAATAGATTAATATGCAATATATTCATACTGAGAAAACCATGTATGCCTTAAGGATATATAGTAATCAAATGTGAAAAATAAAAACCTTAAGTCTAAAAAACAAAACAACAAAACCCAGCGTCAGCCAAAAAAAATAAATTTCCTGCTTGTAGATGTCTTTATCAGAATGCAGCATTCCCTGAGAATGACATGCAAGTTCACTAGGATAAAATCGGGTACAGTTCAATTCACCCCTTAGTAAGCATCTCCCCTGTGATGTCTGCTGCAAGGCATCTGTGCGCACACACCACAAATAAGTCATTCTTTCCTTCCTAGAGGAGTGAACAGACTATCACAAGTGTACACAAGTAACTACGCAGTCTGACCTCGACTACTGAAGTTAACAGGGAGAACCAGAGGGAGAGCACTTCAGGACGACCTGGAGAAAGCTTTACATAGGAGGAGGCCTTTGAGCTGGGGGTTCAAGGCAACCTAGCTGCCAATGTTGTCTGTGACAAATTATATACCAGTGCAGTTTACACTCTGCCCCACAGGCTCATCTAGACGTCGTGCCCAGACACTATCGGAGTGAGCAGAACCACAGGCTAATTTGACATCTAGGCTAAATAAAGGTAGGTCCCATGGCTTATTTACCTTTATTTAACAATTAGGCCACTGCCTCACGCATGGGAGGTACTTGCTGAGTGTTACTACCTGAATGTACAGGACTAAAACTTATACGTGTGTATGTACATATCTACGAAGGATCTAGAAGGTAAACCTAAAGCATCCCAGTGTGCACACAGGTAGAGAACCTGACCACCAGTCTTCAGCACTCAAAAGAGCTTCCTCATTCTAGGCTTAACACACCACAGGCATTTAAGCAGTGTTCTTTTTTTTTTTTTTTTTTTTTTTTTTTTTGGAGAGGTTTTTCGCTATAGGGCGCGTGCGCTCGCCAGACAGAGAGACACACAGAGACAGAAAGCAAGAAATCAGGGGGATGGCCACGCCGCAATCCCTTCTCCTCCATTCTCTTCTCGGGATCTTGGGCACGCACGCACACGCGCCCGGCGCGAGTTTTAAGCCACCGGGTCCGGGACGCGAACCGCGGTCGACTACGTGGGAGTCCAGCGACATAGCCATTACGCTAACTGCTTGTTCTCTCTATCACTCTATTTCTGACAAATGGAGTTCGCTAGGCTCAATCTCAAGAGGTTGCCCACAAAACTGTTTTTAAAACTAACAAGAATTTAAATTTTACCTTTAAAAGGCAGTACAGAATCAAATGTCAACATGATCAAACATTAAAATAGCCCCAAATTAAAGTACAACTAGTTATTAGGTTCTTCTTGGCAAATATTTCCCAAATAAAAGTACCGACAAGAAGTATTTCCACTTTATTAAACTGTGAGAATTCGGATGACGTTGTTTCCTTTTCTATCAGTTAACTAATACTGTACATCCTCATTCCAGCGGGCCAGCGGAGACACAGAGGTAAGGCAGCATCTGCAAGCCTGATCTAGATGTACAGGTTCTGGGTCTGTGTCCGAAGACTTCCCTGCACCTGCCAGGGTGCGCGTGTGTGTGATTCCGGGTGGATGAAGTTCTGGAGGTGGACCACAGCATGAAGACCCTCCTGATGCCTGTCTCTTGGTCTGACTCACTCATGGAAGGGAGCGCAGAACTTTTAAAAAATAAAACTGCACTGCCATTGTTTACTGTGAACTCTTTCTTGAGAATGAATTTTTAACCACTTTATGAAAGTAATGAAGGGATGTTAAGTTCTTCTAAATAGGACGGTACCCAGATATTAATTGTGTCTTAAGGGCATCAGAAACCTAAAATGAATCAAGACTAGTTCGCTGAGAACTGAAATACTATTAATTCCAGCTGTAATGGGACAGAACTGGCATTTTCTCTACCCTTCCTTTAAGAGAGGGGCAGGGGTGCTTATTCAACAAGGAGTCAATATAAACAAAAGCACAAGAAGAACCGTACATGATCCAAGAGAAAGAGCTACCAAACATACCCCAGAGCTATCTACACATCACTGGTAGGCTGGTTACAAACCATTTTATCTATTCAATGAGAGAGTGCGGCAGAACCATGGAAGTACTATCTTGTTAATTCACCCAGGTTATAATACTTCATTGAAAGCAATGTCATTTTTTTAAAAAATATGCTCGGACATTCTATCACTTGATCTTCCCCTTATCCCAACTCGTTTGAATTAATGAGACTTCAATGTATTTCATTTCAACCATGTATCATGCAAGAATGGAACGGTTCCCCCGATTCAGAGAAACTGGTATTACTTATGTTTTCAGAGAGGAGGAACTGATTGTTTGATGAGAAAGGCCCAGCCATTTTCACTCCACACACTCGTGCCACCCTGCGCAGAGGAGTGTGGTCCTGATCAGAGCTCCAGGGACAGCTCCTGTCACGAGGTGTGGCGGGTAGAAACACCGAGCTCTGACGGGAGACCTGGGAACAGGCGCTCTCTGGCTGCCAAGTGGGAAGTGTTCTCTTCTTCCCGAAATGCTGCTTTACTTGACTTGAAAAACAAATCAACCAAGGGGCAAACTCAGGAGGAACAACTGAAACCATCTGAGATTTGAGCAGGTCACAGAGGTGGGACAGCCCACCGGATGGCTTCCGATTTTCCCTTTCCCCCAGGATGGGATTATACCAGGAAGAAAAGTTACTGAGGGAAAATGAGAAAGAATACATTTCTTTGGGTGCATATCCTCAGGCGGTCAAAATATTAAAAGACCAACAATAATACCAAAGGGTGCAGAGCTATGCATCACGTGTGGTCCTGAGCTCACCGAATTCCTCGTTCATGCTCACCTTTAACCTAACTTGTGAGGATTACAAAAATCTGAAATAGCTCTTAAATTCGGTCTCTCCACTGAGAGCAAATGGGGACTTTTCTCTAAACTCCCTAAAGCAGAAGAAATTTTAAAATATATTTGACTGTTTTATGAAAAAACACACCAAGATTTTAAACTACAAAGAGGTCAACAAACCACTCAGATAGAGGGAGAAGTAGAGAATAACTTGAGATACAGTCTGGGTGATGAGCATGTACGAGCTGTATAGAAAACATATCCCCAAGGTTCTCTTTCTTTCTCTTTTCTTTCTTTTCTTTCTTTTCTTTCTTTTCTTTCTTTTCTTTCTTTTTTTCTTTCTTTTCTTTCTTTTCTTTCTTTTCTTTCTTTTCTTTTCTTTCTTTCTTTCTTTCTTTCTTTCTTTCTTTCTTTCTTTCTTTTTTGGAGAGGTTTTTGTTATAGGGCAGTGGGCTTGCCAGAAAGACAGAGAGAGAGACAGAGAGACAGAAAGCAAGAAATTACCCCCCGGGGGGGTGGCCACGCCGCAATCCCTTCTCCTCCATTCTCCTCTCAGGATCTTGGGCACACACGCATGCACACACACAGCCGGCGTGAGTTTAAGCCACCAGGTCCGGAACTTGAACCACGGGCAACTACATGGGAGTCCAGCGACAGAGCCATTACGCTAACTGCTGGTCCCCTCCAATGTTTTCTTTAAACAATTAAAAAAAGAAAATTTCCTAAAGAGCAGCCACTCCTAGCCAGCCACATGGCCTACTGCTTCAGGGAGCTGGATCCCACATGACTGATCTAGAGGTTCAAATCCTGGCCCTGGTTGCTTGAAAAACACACCAGGCACCTATGTGTGCATGTCCATAATCCCGGCAGAATGAAGAGAGAAAGGATCACAGTGTGACCACGCCCAAATGGAGGGTGCTTGCCTTCCTTCCTGTTTCATCTCTCCATCTGTCATCTCTCTCTGAAGAGCACACACACCTTCT
This sequence comes from Tupaia tana, assembly GCA_026018925.1. NCBI lineage: Eukaryota > Metazoa > Chordata > Mammalia > Scandentia > Tupaiidae > Tupaia > Tupaia tana. Next base: position 39,831,888 of record JAKSZU010000020.1, on the reverse strand, counting down.
GGCAATAAAAAGTAGTTTTTTAATTAAAAAAGAAAGAGTAGGTACTCCTATGGGACTTAAGATTCTCCAAGCCTCAGTCTATACACATTCAAAAGGAAACAACCAAAGTAACTTTTAAATTCATATAAAGGAACGTCAAGAGAAAAAGACACGTTATGGTAACATGTATGAAGTACTGACTGAAAGTCAATAAAAATGTAAAGGCATGGCTGTAAATACACTAAATTCAACTGATATCAGAGTATTTAGAACATTCTACAGGCCATAGGTTCACATGAGTTTGGCAAAATATTCATACAGAAATCATTCAACAGCGACGTAGATGCTCTTGCCATCTAAAATGAGGTAAGAAAACTATCAAATATCGGGACCAGCACATAGCATAATGGTTACGTCACTGAAGTCCCACACAGGGGACCACAGTTTGAGTCCTGGACTCAGTGGTTTAAAACTCAGGCCAGGTGCATGGGTGGGCCTACAATCCTGAGAGGAGAATGGAAGAAAAGGTTCTACAGCATAGCCATCCCCCTAGGGGGTGATTTCTCGCTTTCAGTCTCCGTCTCTTGGGCAAGCACACGCACCCTATAGCAAAAATCTCTTAAAAAAAAAAAAAAAAAGAAAGAAAGAAAGAAAGAAAGAGGGACCAGCAGATGGCGTAATGGCTACATTGCTGGACTCCCATGTAGTCTACCATGGTTTGAGTCCAGGACCCGGTGGCTTAAACTCACACTAGGCGCGGGTACATGCATACCCAAGAGAATGAAAGAGAGGGAATTGTGGTGTGGCCATCCCCCCTGGGGGTGATTTCTCACTTTCTGTCTCTCTGTCTCTCTCTCTGTCTTTCTGGCAAGCGCATGCACCCTACAACAAAAACCTCTCCAAAGAAAAAAGAAAAGTATCAAATATCTTTAAGTACAGAATGCTGCGTACCATCAGAAACGCCTGCAATATTTTTCTAATGTATAATAAGAGTGGGTACCAAGGAGCTGAGGCTCTAATGCTTTATATTTTTAGTAGTAAAGAGAGCTGGTGGTGTCTGATATCAAAGTGACCACTGCATTTTGCTTGAGAAAGATTTACTCATATTTTCTGGAGTAAATGGCATATTTCTTAGAAAACCAATGATTCTCAAGAAGGGTAAATATATTTTCCTCTCGTAGAGCATGGCTAACCACAGTAGGCACAATTCTGGAGAAATCAGACCTCACCCAGTTACAAAAATAGCAAACAGGACTCCTACTGCTGGCAAAAAAAAGTGACAAACATCTTTATTGATACTAGAAGAACAGCGTTTTAAAATGTCCAATTAGGCATTAGAAAAAGGAAATCAACTCTTTCAGATGAGTCAGAGAGGGGACAATTAAATTGTGTTTTTTAAAAAGGTGAAGTAATTGAAATCATTCTTCAGGGAATAACAACAAAACAGAAAGAGGTGGGGGAGAAAACCTAAGACTGGATGCTGGAAACGAGACCTCGTCTAAGCAGGAACAACGCAGGCCTCCGTGTCCGCCCCCGTGTCCTCCTCCGTGAAACCGAACAGGGTCTGCCCATCGTGAATCTCAGCCAGGGTGACAGGAGGACTCAGTAATCGGTCATTTAACTAAAAAGGAGCTCATCGCAAACATTGGGGGCATAAGCCCCAAAGCAAGCAAGTATCTCTGATTTCTAGACTTTTCCTCATTAACCTAACTGAACCAAGGCCGCTCCCCCAAATCCCCACCTCCTGGCTTTGTGTCTCATGTCTATCAGACAGAAGTGATGACGGGCAACCCAGTGACTGGGTTATAAAGGACAGTACTGTCACTGTCCTGGCTCCCTGGACTACTCATTCTGGGTGAGCAGACCTGAGGAGACGCCCTGCTGTGAGGAAAGGAGGCCTCCAGCCACCGCCGTGGGAGTCCTCACCCCATCTGAGCCTCCATGACTGAACTGCCCCGGCTGGCAGCGTGCCTGCACTTCCTGAAAGACACTGAGCCAGCCCAAGCCAGCTGAAGGCTGCAATATCACTGACCCTCGGAAAAGGTGTGAGATAATAACGGTCGTTGCTTTAAATGCTGGTTTGGGGAATACTTCGTATGCAGCAATAGATTACTAGTACAGAGCATCTGACAATATCTTGCTTTGCACTTAACATTTAAGATCAGTCACTTCTTTCGTTCGGAATCACCTTATCCATTGGTAAATGTCATCGAGCCACACATCATTCAGAAAAGGGTGGGGCAGAAAGTGGAACAGCCCTAAACTTCATGCTCTGCAAGGCTGACCCACCTGGGAAGATCCCAGGTTTGTGACCAGAGCCCGCCGTGAGGTCACCGGGCACACCAGAGCCCATGACCCGGGGCTGGCTAAGGCTAGGGATGGACTGCGGTGTCAAGGCTGTGCTGGGGGTAACCATCTCTCCGTCTGGGTCTTGCTCACAGAAAAAATAAACTTAAAAAAAGGAAGAAGAGGAAAGAAAACTGGCAAAACCTATTCTAGCTCCACCAAATTAAAATTCTACTTTCCAGCAGATGGAAATGCTCACTTCGCTGCCCTGTGCGACTGCTTTTTGCAGCAGCCCCTCGTGCCAGACCCCCACATGCCACTCCGTTAAGCCTTGCCGTGAGCGGCTTGCTAACTTAACTTCTCCAGGACATGCTGTCACCTCACTGTTACAGAGCGATGCATGCGAGTTACAGAGCAGAAAGAGACGCTCTCAAGTGCTAAGTTCGGCCAGCGATGGTGGCACAGTGCAATACAGAGATCCATGACACCGCTCCTACCTGGGAGAGTCCAGGGTTCACATCCCGCGATCCCCTCTGCACGCTGGGTGGATGCATACATGCCCCAATAAAACAAAATATTTGCTTTACATGCGGGGCTTCAAAAAGTCTGTGCAAAGTGCAGCATATGAAAACTTTGCATATACCATTTTTGTGTGTGTACCACAATAAACCTGTACTTTAATTCCATTTTTCTATGAATATTTTGAAGTGTCCTTGCATTTGATATTTAACAGGCAGTATAACTCAAGTTTTTTGTTTTCTGGGTTGGTTGGTTGGTTTGTTTTTAAGGCATTTTTTTTGCTATAGGGCACGTGCACTCAGCAGAGAAAGATGAGAAATCACTCCCCAGGGAGATGGCCACACATCAATCCCTTCTTTCTCCTCAGGATTTTGGACACTCACACACATGCACCTGGCTGAGTTTCAAGTCACCAGGTCCAGAGTCAAACCACAGTGGGCCAAAGGAGAGTCCAGAGCCTTAACCACCATGCCACCTGCTGGCCCCTCAAATTCTTTTTTTCTCTATCTTTTTTTTTTTTTTTTTTTTTTTTGAGAGGTTTTTTTTTTTGCTATAAGGTGCGTGCGCTAGCCAGAAAGACAGAGAGAGACAGAAAGCAAGAAATCACCCCCCGGGGGGATGGCCATGCGGTTCTCCTCTCGGGATCTTGGGCACGCACACGCGCCCGGTGTGAGTTTAAGCCATCGGGTCTGGGACTCGAACCGCAGTCAGCTACATGGGAGTCCAGCGACATAGCCATTACGCTAACTGCTGGTCCCCTCAAATTCTTGTTTTTAAAAGTCTGCAGAGGCCAGTGGATCGTGTAGAGTTTACAACATGGTCCCTCCCACCTGTCTCTTTCTGGCAAGCACACTTGCCCTACAGAAAACTAAAAAAGAAACAAACAAAACCTACCTAATGACCACAGAAAGCTATGTAGCCTCAGCTAGGTGCTACTTTATAGTATATTCTACTCACTGGGTTTTATGCCTAAAGTTGGATATGTGTCCATGGACAGGTTTATATCAACTGCATTTACTATTGAAACTATTTAGTTTAATTGGGGCTGGCAGATGGCGTGGTGGTTAACGGTGCTGGACTCCCACATGGCAGACCATCGTTCGAGTCCTGGACCTGGTGGCTTGCTTTTTCACTTTCTCTCTTTCTCTCTATGTCTCTCTGGTCAAATTTTAATTAATTAATTAAAATAATGTTTTGTTTTGTTTTTAAAGAAAGTATTTAGTTTAATTAAGCTCTTTTGTGAAGCAATAAAAGGATGGGATGGAAAGCAACTGTAGATATGAGAGACAGTGTGGGAAGGAGAGGGGGAAATGGCAGAGGGTGGGAGAGGGGGGAAAAAAAGAAGTAAAATATATAAGAAACAAGAAATGAAAAGTTATTTGTTGAAGATAACATGTATGGTAATATCTTTGATTGAGCCAATATTCAGTGTATTCTGGATGGAAAATTCATTTTGTATGCCCCAATGATATGCAGTGAATGTGTGGGGTTTTTGGAGAGGTTTTTGCTACAGAGCGCGTGCGCTCACCAAAAAGACAGAGACAGAAAGCGAGAAATCACCCCCAGGAGGGATGGCCACACTGCAATCCCCTCTCCTCCATTCTCCTCTTGGGATCCTGGGCACGCACGCACACATGCCCAGTGTGAGTTTAAGCCACCGGGTCCTGGATTGGAACCGCGGTCGACTACATGGGAGTCCAGCGACATAGCCATTACACCATCTGCTGGTCCCGATATACAGTGAATGAATGTAAAATAAATACATGTAAAATTTAAAAAATAAAAAGTTTGCTTAACCAAGAGAACCGTGTGTTTTAGGAATGGTTTCAAACATTACCTACAGTTGGGTCAGCGTTTAACTGCAGAGGGTGTAATTTAGATTGATGTGGAAATGTGTCCCTTCAATTATAAGATAATGGAGGCTTTTTTTTCCATGAACATGTACTATGAAATACTATATAGATAAACTTGTAAGACTCACATTCAGTGTATGTATTCTATAGTTATAAAAGTATTTTCATCGATTTAACGTAACACCACCACAGTAAGCCATTACATAATGATAAAAACATACAGTACTTTACACTGGAGAAAACGAAACAATCATTTGGCAGAAGTAAATGAAGGACGGTGACTGAGATCTAGGGGCCTCAGTCAGCTGTCTCACCTTCAGATAAGAGACACACTAGTTCATCCAGTTTATCAAGAGGACTTTTCTAACCCACAGGCTCCTGAATGTAAAAGATACCAGGCATCATGGGCAGTGTCTTCACAGCATTTTGCAAATTCTGCACATTTTCATGTGGCACTGACTAGGCAGGGACCTCACGGGCCAGATTCAACTCACAGCTGTGTGTTCTTTGACCCTCACAAGGGTCTACAAAAACATGCTAGTTATTGCCAATATTTTAAAATTTGGAGATTTAACATAAGAATTCTGACATCCAGGGTCCAACAAGTGGTGTGGTGGCTTGGACACGGGACTCCCACTGAATGGCTGACTGCAGTTCGAGTCCTGGAGCTGGCAGCTTGCTTTCTCACTTTCCTCTCTCTCTCATATGTGTCCTATGGCAAATTAAAAAATAACAATAATAGGGGCTGGAAGGTGGCATGGTGGTTAGAGGCACTGGACTCCCACATGGCCAACCACAGTTCAAGTCCTGGACCTGGCGGCTTGCTTTCTCACTTTCTCTCTCTCTCTGTTGTTCTCTGGTCAAATTAAAATAAGTAAATAAATAAATAAATTTAAATAAAAGAATAATTCTTCTAAAAATAATAAGTTATTCTTTAAAAAAAAAAAAATAGACTCCTGGCTTCTGTTGAACCATCAGGTTGGGCACATTGTCCCTACATTGATAAATGGCAGCAGTTGGCTGGCGCTGACTCATAGCTGCTTCTCCTGATGTCCCAGAAACCCTGCACCACTTACTCATGTCATCTGCGGGCTCCGCCTTGTCCAAATCTCAGTGTGAACCCTGATGAATTAGATGGTAATTTCTTGTAACAATCCTACTGCAAAAGTTGGGTGCATGATGTAAGAGCATCAGTACTGGAAGAAATACCTGTGGGAAGTGGGGTGATGGAGCACGGGGCAGAGAGAAATATCGAGAGGAGGCATTGTCTCTGGCTCGGCATCAAACCACCTGTGGGGCTCTTTAAACAGCACAGAAAGGCAAATTCCAAGACCCTTAAGATTCCCCAAGAGCTGTTGGCTATAGGGAAAGAAATCACTGAGAACAGTATTTTTATTTTTTCAAAGCAATACTCTGTTTTTGAGCAAAAATTACAAATACAGGACTCGTACGAGGAAGTGCTTCATAAAGCAAAATGGTGCGTTCTTTAGTATAAAGGCTAACAGCACCTGATCTGTTGGGCATCCATTCTAACCAGCTGAAAAAGTTGTGAAGATCACTTTGTGTTCATGGACTCCGTTACACATGGCAGATTAAAAGGGTCTGCTCTGCTTGAAGGAGGAGGAGAAGGCCAAGCTGCTGGGACCTCACCAAGCAAAAGCTTCGTGAATGAGAAGGTTCCGCGTCACTGTACCCACGACCCTTTACTCAGCAGACTCATGGCTGCCCAGAGCCGAAGCACAGCCACTGGCCAAGGGGCTCCCTAGAAAGTCCCTGAAGGGCAAACGTTCTGTTGCTGATTATAGACAAACCCATACATTTAGTAGTCTGGCATGCAGTTGGCAAAGGAAACATTTTTTACTAAAGTAGAAGTGACAGGAATGATAGGCCATGCTACAGGAAGTAGATGTAGAAATAACAAAGACCAGGCATAAACGTCCCTCAAGAAATTTCTGGATCTGCTGGAGGATTTAATCAAGGAATGGTCCCCAGACACAGAATTACATACAGTAGGAATGGATACTTAAGACATTTAGAAATTAGCAAGGCCACCAGGTCGGAGCGGTGGTTAAGAGTGCTGGACTCCCACATGGCTGACCACAGTTCAAGTCTCAGGCCTGGTAGCTTGCTTTCCCACTTTCTCTGTCTCTGTCTGTCTGTCTCTCTGTCCCTCCTTGGTCAAAGTAAAATAAAGAAAGTTAAATAAAAGGATTATTAAAAAAAAAAAAAAAAAAATCAAGCCACTTTTTTTTTCTTGTTTTTGGAGAGGTTTTTGCTATAGGGCGCGTGTGCTCGCCAGAAAGACAGAGACAGAGACAGAAAGCGGGAAATCACCCCCCGGGGGGATGGCCATGCCGCAATCCCTTCTCCATTCTCCTCTCGGGATCTTGGGCACACGGGCGCACACGCACACACGCCCGGCATGAGTTTAAGCTGCCGGTCCGGGACTAGAACCGCGATTGACTACGTGGGAGTTCAGCAACATAGCCATTACGCTAACTGCTGGTCCCAAGCCACTTTTTAAGACCAAACGTTACACTGAATTCCAGTATATAAAATAATAAAAGTAGTGCCCCTCTCTCTCTTTTTAAATTTTGCCAGAGGGTGCATGCACTCACTAGAGACAGACAGAAAAAGTGAAAATGCAACCTCCATGGGGAATGGTCACAGTGCGATCGCTTCCCCTCGATTTCTCCCTCTTTTCGGGATTTTGGACACGCACACACGTGTGTGACAGGCCCAGACCTCTATCTGGGAAGTCGGCCACACAGGACCCGACAGCCTTAACCGCCAGGCTGTCAGATGGCCCCAAGCGCAGTGCCTTTGGGTTACGAGGTGGGCAGAGAGTGGCACACACATCACTCCGTTTCCAGCCGCCTGTCCTCAGCATGCTGGGCTCTGCGGAGCAGAGCGTGGAAGGCACCACTACAGGGAAGAAAGGCACGACTCTGGCAGATAGAGACACCTTGGCTGCGATTGATCCATGGGAACGAGAGCCACAAGTCAATTTCAGTATCTCAACGATTATTGTGCAACCATTATCAAACAGACACACACACCAAAGCCAAGGAGCTCACTCTTCCCTGGCAAAAGGCTCACAGCGCAGAAATAATTACATTAGAACCACCACCTGTTCCTGACCCTTTACACTCGAAAATCTCTGTATTCTTTAACTCAACTAATTGGGCAACCAGCACCTTTGTCATCATGAATTTTTTTGAAGGAAAAACAAAACAAAACAAAAATGTGCTAAGACGACAAAAAGAATTAACAGCTAAAAGTTGAATATTAAGGAATTCGTATTTTGTTTTTCAGTCCTTAATGGAAAAATACACCCTACGTTTTGAAATCTCTGAGCTCAAAATTTGGTTTCTAAAGATCCTTGATTTACTTCTTCATCTCCAGCGGTGGCACAACAGGGCGTTTGAAAAGGCTTCGCTCCCCAGTCCAGGGTCCGTGACTCGCAGTCGTCACTGTCAGTTTAAAGGGAAAGAGAAAGAGCTCTGCTGCACCCACAGAGAGGCCAGATTATTTGTGCATCCGTCCATTTCTTTTCCTAACACTTGATGTTTTTTAAAACATTAAAGATGTTTTCCCTTCACAAAGAATAAATAAATACGATTGCACTGGGTCGGGGGGAGGAAAAAGTAACCTCAACTTTCAGCACTGGGAAATCCCTTCCCAATTTTCAACCACATACGAAGTCTCACCCCAGTCCTGAGGGGCGCGTGTCTGCTGCACATCCCCAGGAACTTGTGAGCAAGCACACACCCGGGCTTCCCCAGACCTCAGCCAGCGGGGGCAGCGGGCTGGAGACAGGCTGCAACGCAGGCACTGAGGCACCACGCCGCCAGCGCGTCCCAGCCATCCCCACGGACGGGCAGGAGAATGAGAGAGGAAGTGGCCACCGCGGGGCCTTCAGAAAGGCCAAGCTCGCTGTGAGGCAGGCCCGCCACACACTCTCGGAGGTTTCAGTGTCCAAGAGAAGAACAAGCCTGCCAGACTCCCGGCCCTGCTATCACCGCGGACCCCGGCTGCCTTGCACACCCCACAGGGAAGGCCGGTCTCTTCCCCACGTGCTCTGGCCTCAGCGCACACGAGCTGCAGGGCACCCTCCTTCCTCGCCTCCTCCATCCTCCTTTCTTTCTCAGTAGGTGAAGAGGTGAAGGTGCACTTTCCTCACTGCCAAACTGTTTTCATCTACATCTGACTCTCAAATAAGGAGGCACGAAGCCCTTTACTTCAAAACCCTATCCACACGATGAAGAAAGATATCTAAAGTATGCATTGTTGAAATCACAAAGATCAGGAAGGACTAAAATTAAAAATGTCCACAGAATGCAAAGAGAAGTTAGACAGACCGTCCTCACGCTGAGCTCTTTCAGAATATACTCTAGTTCATAAAGTGGTAGGAGCCTAACCTATCCGCGGAAGGCCCAATCCTTTGTTTCATATTTGAAGAGAAAGAGTAAAAAGATACAATGTAAGCATAAAAATGTCTTTTCTACTAAAAGTCTAAGCTTTATTAGAATTTTCTGATAGAGAAAAGTAATGATTTTTTTTAACTCATAATACATTTCACAAAATTGTGTTATCGAAAAAGTACCTCTACACTTAAATGCAAACCTCTTATTGATCTCATTTCATTGATAATATATTTTAAAGCCCTGTAGGGCCAGCCCTGTGGCCCTAGTGGTGAAGGGGCTGGATCCCACATGGCTGGCTATAGTTCAAAACAAAGGGCCACTAATAGATTAGAAATGTAGGAGGAGGGGTTTGAGAGTAACCACGCTGCACGGGGGATGCTATTCCCTCTGCTTTTCTCTGGCAATTAAGGAAAAGGGGGAAAAAAAAGAAAAGGCCTGTTACTAAACAAACAAAAATCTTTGCAAATGTATAAGATGCATGTGTATCGTGTGAAAAAACCGCCATGCTTTCTACTCCCGTGCCTTTACTCTTCTATGTGTCAAAGAGGCTTAAAATTTGCTAGTGTTAATAAGATGAACCATTTTACAAAAAGTAATTTGTAAGACGCTTTTTTCCCAAGCCATAGACGTTTTGTAAAATATAGAGCGAAAAAGTGGAAGTTTGCCAAACTCCGTGCAGCGTTCTAGGTCCTAAGCAAAAAAGCCTGGGTATTTTTGAGGATTTGAAAAAAAAAAAAAATGTATCTGGGCAAAATCGCGGAGTACAGACTCTTCTCCCACACTGCATACATATACATTTTTCACACTTAACTTACAACCACAGTAACTTTTTTAAATACCTTTTTTGCTTCATGTAATTACGAATGCCTCTACTGCAGGACGACTTCCAGAAAGTCCCTTGAATTGTCATTACAGCCCTTCCCACTGGTTTTCAATGACAGGAACTAGACTTCAGCCCCTTCCCTTTCTGCTGCGCGGCTGTAAATTCTGTTTGTCCTTCTGAGCTGTGGCTAACACTCCAAGGTACCCTGTAACCCACTACACTGTCACCACTACTTTACAGCGGGGTGCCCCGACTGCATTCCCACGGGGTTGACAATACCAGGTGGAAGGAGCTGTCCGGAGTCTGACGTCGCCGCGCTCTCGGGCTGGGAGGACACACAGGGCCTAGAAAGCCTGGCAGAGCCAGCGTGTGGCGGCCACTCCGGACCAGCCACCTCCACGTCCCCACCTTCGGAGTCCGAGTGCCGTGGAGAACGCAACGCCCACTCCAGAATGCACTCCCTGGAAGAAATGTACGGGGAGGGGGAAATAATCTCGTTTCACCTTTTCACGTATTTACTTATCTGGCTTCGTGATTCCTTCTCTCCTACCCTCCCCATAAACACGGCAGTCCAGGGTTAGAGGGCCCGAGGACGGATGCAGGAAAGGCCGGCAACCGAGGGGGAGGCAGCGGGACCCACGTGCGCAGTGGCGCGGGGCTCGTTTCCGAGGGGCCGCATCTTCAGAGCCCTCGGACCCACGGAGATGCCATCTCCACCAAGGTCCGGCCGTCCCCACAGCACCGGTGTGAGGACGTACTCTGCACAGACAGTGGGGCAGAGAGACGCCAGCCCTGGGTAAACCTGGGAAAAGGCCGCAGTTCCGACCAGGGAAACAGTTCAACTCAAACGCTGTCCTGACTCCGCAATGGTGGCTGGAACTTGTGAAGAACCCACCCAAGCGATTCCTGGGAGAGACTTATTTGCCACAGGACACAGTCCTGACCAGGGCTACAACTCCCGGCCTAACCAGCTGGCTCAATATTGAGGAAAATGTCTCTGGGCAATGTCCCATTTCCTAACACAGAGAATGAGTCCGCTGAAAAGAACAATGTGACGACTGCAAAAACACCAACTTGCTGGGCCAGCCAGGGGGCCTGCTGGTTAAGGTGGCTGGATCCCAAAGGGTGGACTGTGCAGTGAGTCCCGGACACACCGGGCACATGTGCCTGTGTGCCTAAAATCCCCAGAGGAAAATAGAGGGGAGGGACTCCAGCCGAGCCATATCCCCTGGGCAGTACTTCCTCACCTCTGTCTCTGACTCTCTCCAGTGAGCATACAGACCCTACCGCAAACTAAAACGAACAAAAAACCCTGCCTAAGGTATTCCAGCCCCGCTCCCCCCATCTGTCTAGGAAAAGAGGAGGGAATGTTGCTACTAAAATTACCAGTTTGTCTCTAATTATTTTTATCTTAAAAAACAATAACAAAGGACAGTACGAAGTTACCAAAGTACGCCCAGATCAGTGCAGAGTCCATTCGCAGATCTATTTTTATTTCCATTCACCTTGAACTTGACCCTTGTAACACTTTCAGATGACTTCTTCATTAAACAAAAAGACAATGTAACGAACTACGCTGACCTGTGAATCAGAAGACCCAGGTTCGATCTCTACTATTAATACTTGTGTGGCCTTAGGCAAATGATTATATTTCTCTGAGACGGAGTTTCCCCAGCTTACATAGAGATACGATCAATCATCCCATCTTCTTCACAAAATTATTATTTAAAACAAATGAACTCGTGTATGAGAGGTTGGAACAGCATCCGTGCTATACGAATATAGGATGCAGGCACATAAAAACACACCTTCCTGGGAAAATGCTACATGGACTACTTACGTATAAAACATATGGAATGAAACAAACTTTCTAATCACATTTAAAACAAAAGTTAAAAAAAGGCATGCTTTCTCCTAGGGCAAATTCATTCTTTAGGACACATTAATTATCTGACTACAACCACATAAAAACCCCATAAATATCATTCTCATTGCTATGATTCCAGATTAATTTTCCTGGACAGTAAGTGCAATTTTTCTTCTGATATAGGTAAATATTACAAAATCTAAAACAGGCATCATAAATCTTAATTTTCACTTATATTCGGCTTATTAACATACTTTATTTATAAGATGTCCTTGATAGTAAACAAAATGGGAAAAACCTAATTTAATGTTCACCACTTAAGACATAAAGTAAAGAACAGAAGAATAAGCAGAAAAGCCAGGAATAAGCAAACAAAAATGCAAACTTCTTATTTGGTGAAAACAAGAGGCTTAGGGAGGAGAAAGAGCTATAAATCATGGGCGCGGGGTTCGCTTTGGGATTTAAGCGCCTCCTATTAATGGAGAAGCACCCCTTTCTCTGGCCCACTCACCCCACCTCTCATCTACCATACACCATGACATTCTAAACCCAATTTAAAAATAGTTATTGTATTCCCACCTCTTGGGCAGCCGAAGCAACAGAATTTGAACATTTCTGCAAGAAAAAATAATTTTCCTTCACTATTTTATGGAGAGACAAAACTAAAGTCCATGATCAAAACAGGAAAAGTAAAACCTTAAAAATAATGCTCTGAGCACTCTGCAATTTTGCTGCCCAAAATAGAACCCATACAGTCCATGCCACCAGATGAAAATTATAAGTTTGTAAGCATGAAGTCAAATTATAAAGTGAAAGATTTAAAATGTTTTAATGGTGATAAATGGGAGGAAAGACTTATCTTTATTAATAGGCGTTTGTTATTTATTTGCTATTATTTGGTCGATGACATTGTTTGAATGACTACCCAAACTAATTTGAACTTGAATTTAAGTGTAAAAAGGAGAAAAGTCGACTAATAAATTATTTGGGCATGTTTTTGTTAAACAAAACTCTCCCATCCCTTATAGTAAGAAGTTAATTATAGCTTTTGAGAGATCACTCTTTTGACTAAAAGTTTTAGAGTCTAAGCAGGGAAAAATTGGTCTACCCACATCCCACCACTCTCGAACACCAAAAAGAACACAGAAGACATTCTTGTGTTACTTAAATATAATTTTTATAAATACATTTAAAAACTTACGACTCAACTTTTTAACAGCCTCCCGAGAAACCATCTTATAGTATGCTTCCCCTAATGAAATAGATTCACTGACAATATTTATGTTATGTAACATATATTGCTTTCCAAAGTATAGAATTTCTAAATGAAAATACAGACTCACACCTTAAATTTTGTAATATTTAGAAAGTGGCGTATAGATCCTCAGAGCCTTCACCGACTCCCTCCTGAGAAAGGACATCTCTACACCCTAAAAGAAGAGACGCTAGGTTTTACCCTGCACAGTCCTTCCAGCAGCATGATCACTAAAAAAGCCACGACAAGTACCCTATGACTTGGCTTCCCCCACAAAGTGAACCGCCGACAAGCGACCTATCACTCGGGGCAACCGTTACCACACTTGATTCCCTTTGCCACCAAGATTCCACCATCTAGCTGTTCTCACTCGTCTTGTCAGGACTGAAACCCACAGCAACTGTTGCTCAATTAAAGGTCTCCTCCTCTTCCCTCCTGATACCATCTGTCTGAAACTACTGTCCCCCACAACACACACACTTGAACACACCCCACTGAATCAGAGCGATGACAAACTTAGCTCAAATAATATCCTCTAACAACTCCGACCAATTGCTCATCTACTTTGAGGGTTTCATTAACAGACTTGGAAGAGTGATTCAGCTGTAGACCGCAAATATTTAGCAAGTTTAAAAGTATCGAATATGTATAAATAGTTCCTGTAGAGATCTGGTTTTCATAGCTCTTGGGACTTTTAGCAAATGTGTCCAACTTACCATCCTTTCTCGCACAACTCGGCATCATTCGTGCTCCCTCCACCCAGAACGTGAAAACTGAAGCAACCACCACCAAAAAAACCCCAAACAGTTGTTTACTCAAAATAAAAGTGAAATGCTCATTTTAATATGCACTTCGTTCTGAATCCCTGGCTTCAAAATTTTTTTTTTAAGTTAAAAGCATTTTTCTTAAAGAAAATACAGCATACTTGAGGTTCTTATATATAAAAGGCTTTACACAAATATCAGTAATCTCCCTCATCTCCTCTCTATTTAGTGATAATCTCAAATTAATATAATAAAAAATAAAACCCTTGAGCCATCTCTAACTAGTCACCTCATACCCAACGACAACTACAAGGAAATACTACTATTACTGAAAAGCACAATTTGGCAAATGCACTGTGTAACACCAAGTCAGCTTTTAGAATTGATGCTCAGGTATGTAGGCATCAAGCACTGCTACAAACTGTTAAAGTGCAATTTAATATCGATAGGTATGTGGCTAACTGGAGAAGAAAACAAACCATGACATCTATTTTGATCTGTAGATTTCACTGGTTTTTAATATTTAAACAATGTGAAAACATTAACTGACCAATCTTTTAATAAATGTAAGCTAGAATTTCAAACCTATATGATCACCTAGATTATCAAGTGATTTTTTTCTTCATAGTTTCTATTTTAACTCTAATACTTATCCCTTAGAGATGACAAAAATGGGCAATTCTCTACGGTATTACCTAGAATCACATGAAAAAATTAACTTTTTAAAAATGAAAAACTGAATACCCAAAGCCAAATCAAAAGTACCCTCATAGTTCAAGATCACACATTTCATATTAATATGCTATATCCTCACATGGAATCTCTATCATTAAATCCAGGCATTAATTTTTAATTCAACAAATTCTTCAAGTAAGAGGCAACCATATGATTTTAACTTAATAAAATCATCTGTTTCTAGAAAATTAAAAATCGATGTAGCAATAGCCTTTGTTGCAGGGAGGGCTTGAGGTTGGGTTTTTTTTTTTTTTTTTGGTATTTAATTCAACTGTACACAATGTAGTACATACAAGCAAAATACAATTGAGATACTGTTTTCTTTAACATTCCTATAGGAGACCACATTCATTTGCATTGGAGAGAACACAATTACTGATTTTTAACTCATGAAAGACAAATTCATAGCTCTTTCCTACACTACCTCATAGTATTCACACCATCTCAGTGCAAGCAAGTCTAACATCACTCAGTGACTTCCTACCAGTGGGCAGAAATTGCATTTTTCAAAGTTTTGTTTCTCGCAGAATCATTCAACTTTAGATACAAAAGCACATTCAAATTAGCATGTCTCAGCTCAGAACAATTTATACAATATAAGTGTGTGTGTGTGTGTGTGTGAGTGTGAGTAAAATCTTCATCAACACCAAACATGAAATGTCTATATAGGAAGTTTCCACATTTAACAGCATTTTACAGTTTACTTGGGTTTTTTTTCCCTCTTTAATAAATCTTTGACCAACATACACTTCTAAGAAATATAAATACAGTAAAAAGATCCCAATATTTGTATTTAACAGAGCCTAAAATCAACTTTGAAAGTACGAGGAATAGATACTTTATGCATGGCTTATATTACAATAATTTGCATTCATAAGAATGAGACATGTAGCAAAAAGAAAAAAGTTTTCGACTCCTGAGTGACCCTGAGAAAATACTGGTATCTAGTCTGTTTATTGCAGTAACACATATAAAATAATTTGAGAATGATATTTAACAAAAGAGCCAATCGGTAAGCAAATAGCATGCCGATCATTTCATAACATAAGATAATGTTATGAAACCATCTCCCAGACCATCCTCAGCTTTAAAAAAAAATCTACTTGGGATGTAACTATTAAAACCAATTCTTGAGAAATAAAAAAAAAAAAATCCAATGTAAAGAAAATTAGCACTCAATTGTTACATATTTTTAAGTACGCAAGCAATGAGGATGCATTGTTTTCTTCACATTTTTCACTTCAACTAACACAAAACCCACGTAGAACTGACTGAATGCTGACAAATTTACTTCTCACTTGTTAATTTTCATAGAAATGCAACGTACAAACACCAAAACAGTCACCACATAACCTAAATGCTTTGGTTTCAAATAGCACAGCACCCTGGCTTCTGAAAGCACCAGAATGCTACTGTCCAGCCCAGGAGTCCCACCTCAGTACTCCATGACCCAAGCCCGTCACTAGCTCGCTCTCCCTTAGCCTGCAGTGCAAGTAGCTCCTGTCTGCATTTTAAACTAATAAAGGAGAGAAAAGAAAATTAAAACCACCCAATGGGAGACGAAGCGACTCCTCTACAGCTGCAGCTTATGAGTATTTGGTCTGTTAAACATCTTCAGGGCAGTGAATCATACAGAGCACATTTTAATCTCCCTCCTTGGTATTTCATATCTCCCTCACAGTCAAGGAAATCAGGGACTAAGAGGGCTGTAGAGATGGGTCCTAGATTGCTTTTAACCTTGTAGTAGAAACTTGGGATGTATTTTTAATTCTGAACTCTTACACAGACAGAAAATTATTTAAATGACACTCCAGCTAAAAGCAAATAATCTCCGCCTTTTGGAAGAAAAAAACTTAAAAAGGAGCACAGCTGAGAGATGTTTTAGACGTTAATAATGTTAGATAAAGTCATATTTCACTTACATTGCAAAATGAAATAACCCACACTGCAATATGGAATGATGGAACATCAATTAACCAAAGATAAAATTCCAGGGATTTGTTACTAACTATAACCCCCAAAAGGATTCACAGATACAGCCAATACAGTTATTTATTGAAATACTGTATGTCAAATATTGTAGATGGTTCTCTCAAACATTATTCAATATGTTTATCAAATTTTCAAATGTTGTGAGATGAGTGACTTAAACTTACAAGGAATACTTAATATATCATAAAGCTTCAACTTAGACTTCTCAAGCAAAAAATATTATTTTAAAGTATAATGTTTACTGAAAACCCACCGGTTACACATGATATCTTTTCCAATATGGGAAAAACTAGCTTAACAATACTCATGGCGTTACAAATCACAATTCTTATCTCTTTCCTTAGAAAAGGTACTAAGTAGTATTCTGCTATGTGACAGAGCCACTTGCAAACAAAAGAAATAATGGTTAAATTAAAATGTATCTGAAAATGGCACATAACTTTTTTTAAATTCCTTTAACAACTCATCTAAGCATTTATAAAATGAGTAATTTGTTTTCAAATCTATTCAATCCCAGTAAAAATCAGGTTAAGCGGCTACAAGACTATCAGCAATTGTAAAGGTGGGGAACCAGTCGTAAGAGTCTGATTCAGCTACTTAATGACTAATGAGGAAGAAATGTATGTGAATGGGATGTAAACTAAGTTAGGACACAGAGGGGGGAAAATCAGAATGAGTAATAAAGGGCCCAAATTTAAAGTCCACAATAAACTTTAAACAAAGATGTTCTCCTTCATTCTCTCCTCAGGGACAGACACTTCCCTTGCTAGCAAATCACTGTGGAGAACAGCGACCTCCAGAAAACGTCTGCTGGTTCTTGAACCAGGGTGCACGTCATCAGAACTATAGATTTCGCAGCGCTCTTTCCTTAAGACAACAACAAAGTGCTCAGAAGCCAATACTCAGTAGTCTCTGTGACTAAAAAAGCCTGGCTTTGAAACTGTCATCCAATCCAAACAACCTACTTCTTTAGAACGCTATGCAAAATATTGGCCCTTTACTGAATTATTTTATTATTCAACATAAAACTATCTAAAAAAGAAAAGTAATTAATCGCGAAGTTTGGTTAAGCAATTGAGCCGACACAGTAAATATTTACTCTGAACATATCACAGGAAGTCTTGACAAGCCCTGGTGCCGGGGGCGGCGGTGGGAGTGGGAGCGGGCTGGGGTGGGCGTGGGGAGTGGGCGGTGGGCGGTGGGCCGCGACATCCCATAAACAAGTCCAACGGTCCCAGCGAGCTGAACGGAGCTAGTGTTTGCCAACCCGACCCCCGTTGGACACCAGATTATTTTCCAAGCACAGTAAACACCTTATATAATGAAAGTAAAAAAAAAAAAAATGTAACTTTCTAAACTATGTATCTCCAGTAGGAAAACAAAGCTTTTTTAAAAAACTGTAAGAGCACGTTTTTAAAGGCTGAGGGGTTTGCATTTATACGTAAGCCCAATCACCAAAAAAACTAAGCAAAGTATATTTACCTTAGCTTTTTAGAGACTGAGTAATCAACTTCCATGATTTTCCCATGCAATTCCACTTTACCTTTAAAACAGAAATTAAAGCACTCAGAACCTTCCTCGCACCGAGCCGCGGGGGTCCGAGGAGGGGCACGCACACTACTCCACGCTCCGGCTCCGCCTTCGGCCGCCCGCGAGGGGTCTCCCACCCGCCTCCGGCCGGGCGAACTCGGCTCCCAGCTTAGCGGTGGGCGCCCCGAGCCTCGGGACTAGGTGGGAAGGGTGCGAGCCCGGCCCCGACCCCAGGTAGAGCTGTGGGTGGCATTACCGGAAAAACAAATTTAATAAAGAGCGGCGCCAATTTGAAAGGATGAGCTCATTTGAAACTCAAGCCGCAGGGCTGGCGCGGCCCCGCGCTCCCCGGCCCCCACCTCGCCACTCCGCTAGCCGGGACCCGGGGCTCCGCGCCGCGCTCCCCCAGCCCCGTCCTCCCCGCCGCCCCGGACCCGGCGCCCGAGCCCCCCGGGGCCCGCCGCCGCCGCCGCCGCCGGGTGTCACCTCGGCCTCGCCGCCGCCCCGCCCCCACCGCACGCGCCCTTGGGGAAGGGGCTCGGCCGGGCCGGGCTCGGGGCGCCGGCGGCGGGCCGGGGGCGAGCGCGGCTCCGAGCGGCGCGTGTGCAGGAGGGCGAGCCGGGCGCGCGCGGGCGGGTGTCGCTCTCCGTCTCCCGTCTGGGCTCCGGCGCGCTCGCGGGCCCCCCGGTCTCCTCTTTCCCGGTTCCCAGCCCGGGCCCCCACCGAGTTGAGACAGGGCACCTCGTAAAAAGGTGCTTCTGGCCGAGCGGGAGGCGGGGGGACGGGCGGCGAAAAGCCCCCAGCCCCGAGTTCTTCTCAATAAAATCGGACAAAAAATTCAGAGAAAAATAGGAGCGCTGGAGAGACCAGCGAGAGGGGACTGGTTCGGGAGAAAACCGGGGGAGACGAGCCGTCGTGCGGGGGCTGGGGTCGGGGGGGAGCCCCGAGACCCCGAGGAGGACCCTCGGAGTGGCACGAAGGGGGTGCAAAAAGTGGGGGGCTGCGGGGCGAGGGCGGGAGGGGGTGAAGGAGAGTGCGGCTCTGGGGACGCCGAGAGGCGAGAGGTCCTGGGCACGAGGCACAGGAAGGGGGAAGGTCCGGCCCGGGCTGGAGGAGGAGATGCTGGGTTGGGGGGGGTCCCTGACAAAGGGGGTGACGGAAAGGTCAGGGGAGAGGGGGACAGGGGACTCTGGAAGGGTGGGGGTGGGGAGCCCCGAAGAGCAGCTCGAGGCACCAGCCACGAGAGGTGCCCCTCCAGAGCAAGTGAGCCTCGGGGACCCTCGGCGCGGCCCGAGGGGCGCCCCGAGGCTGCGGCCCCGGGGGCGAGGGGTGAGCCCGGGCCCGCGGGGGGAGGGCAGCGAGCCGGCCCGGGGCGGGCGGGCGGCACAGCCGAGGGTCGGGAGCGTGGAAGGGAGCTGCGGGCGCGCGAGCCCCGCCGGGCGCCGCCCGCCGGCCTCGGCCTCCCCGGGCGCCGTCCCGGCCGCGGCGCGAGGCGGGGGACGGGGCCGCCCAGAGCTCACCCGAGAGGGTCTCGATGGCGCGGATGGCCCAGTTCTGGTCCGGGTAGTCCACGAAGGCGTAGCCCGACTTGAGCAGGACCTGTCCCGCCAGGGGCAGCTTCCTGTCCCCGAAGAGCTGCCGGAGGTCGTCGGCAGTGGCGGCGGGGCTCAGGTTCCCGATGTAGAGCTTGTTCATCATCCGCGCCTTCCCCGAGAGCCCGCGGCTCCCCCGGCCCGGTACCCGGCGCGCCTGGCCGCCTCCGCCGCCCGCGTCCCTCCTCCTCCGCCCCCTCCCCGCCCTCCGCCAGCCCGCCACCCACCCCCACCCTCCGCTGGCTCCCCCCACCGCGGCCCGGCCCGCCCGGGGGCAGAGGCGGAGGCGGGGACTCGGCGCGGCTGCCTCCTCGGGGCAGAGTCCCGGGCCGGGCGGCGGCGCGGACAAAGCGCTCTCTCTGCCTCCCTCGCTCCCTCTCACGGCGGCGGCGGGCGGAGGCGCGGCGGGCGGCGGCCGCGCACCCCGCGTGTGTGAGAGTTTGTGCGGGCGTGTGCGCAGCGGGGAGCGCGCCCTCCCCGCGCCCCGAGCGCCCGGCGCGGCGGCCGCAGCTCCTGCCCCGCCGGGCGGGCGGAAGCGGGTCGCGGCCCCGGGCCGGGGCTGCTGGGGCTCCAAGCACCGGAACCCCGGGCGGGCGCGGCGCACAGGCCGGCGAGCGGCGGGGCGGGGAGGGCGCGGCCCGGGCCGGGTGGGAGCGCGCGGGGGGCGCGGGGAGCGGCCGGGCGCCGCGGCGTGGGAGGCCGGGGCTGCGAGCGCGCGTGGGGAAGCGTGCGCGCAAGGTGGACCGGATGTGGGTGCGCGGCCGCCGGGCGAGCGGAGGTGTGTCCCGGAGGTGAGAGGGAGGGCGGGCTGGGAGACAACAACTTCGGCGGCGAGTTGCCGAGTCCGGCGCCCGGCGCGTTCCCGGGCGGTGCGCTCGCTCCAGACCCGCTCCCCGCGCCGCGCTCCGAGGCAGCCGGGCGGCGCGTGGGGTTGCAGGATCAGACCGAGCCCGGACCCGGAGCCCGCGCGGCGGGCGGCAGCCTGGCGTTGGCAGCTGCTCTCTGTTCTGGGAAGTGCCGAGGGCTTCCCGGGCGGCCACGCAAAGCCAGGTGGCGGGGCGGGCAGGGGGCTGTGGCCGAGCCCGAGCGGCGGGGTGGGCGGCGGGGGTACCGCGCTCGCTGCCCCGCGGCGCGGCCGAGTGCATTCCCAGAGCCAGGGTGGCGGGAGGCGAGGGGGCTGGAAGCCCGGACGCTCAGTCCGGGAAGGAGTTCCCGGAGCCTCGAGAAAGGCCGGGAGGGGAAAGGAGCCCTTCCAGGCGCAGGAAACAACGTGACCTACGGGAAAGGCTGGGTTGGGATGAGCGCGGTGGGAGCCGAGGGGCTGGGGAAGGTGCCAGACTGGCTGGAAGTCTACTGGTTAAACCCTTGTCCCAGCCGGAAATGAAATTCTACAGGAAAGTGGAAAATGGCAAGATTCAGTGTAGGGGTAGAAGAAGATTCCACGCTTTGGACTTCAGGGGGCTTTAGGAAAATTGATCATTTGATCGGGAAACTGTTGAGCTGTTTAAGGGCATGGACAGGGGGCGGGCTTGTCGCTGAGTGCAGAAGCTACGAACGTTAAATGGGTACAGGTTCCCGTCTCCAGGTTGGATCGTGAAATACCGTCTTCCCCAAGCTCGCCCGGTGATGAGAGGAGTTTGTTTTTTTGTTTTCGAATACTCCCAGGTGATTCTCGCTTGGGAAACACTTGCGGTGGAAGGCCTGTCTGGTCAGGACTCAGAACTCTCTTCTCTGGCCCCAGCTGTGTGACCTGAGATGTTCTTACGTGGTTGGTTATTATACCTGATTTCATCTGTAAAAAGGCTATGAAACCAACACTTGAGGGGCTGCTGGGAGGTAGTCTTGAGACCCAGTGCACACACTTCACACTTGTGTCTTTGCTTCGGGAAGTCGTATTTTTTTTCCCTAGAGGTTTTTGCTATAGGCCTATGCCCTGCTGGCCGGAGAGACAGACAGACAGTAAAAAGTCACCCCCCTGGGGGGTGCTGGCCACCCCCGATCCTTTCTCCATTCTCCTCTTGGGACCTTGGGCACTCACACACTCGCTAGCAGGTCCAAGACTCAAACCCTGGTGACCTGCGTGGGAGTCCCCCAACCATTATGCCATCTGCTGGTCCAGCCATGAGTTTTTAAATGCTTTCTTCTGGGGAAGTAGATCTTCAATATTTAGATGTCCTAAGGAGAAAATAATGTATTCATTCTCACCTACATATTTGTAGTTATTTGAATTCTGGCCTATGTCTCAAATATTCACATATTTCCTCCTCTCTAGAAGAGAAACTGGATTCTAGTTTCTAGAATTGGGAATTAACTTTACCTTTATTCTCCAACTAATAGATAAACTAGGCATGGATGCTTCACTACTAAAACATGGTGGGGACCAGCAGTTAGCGTAATGGCTATGTTGCTGGACTCCCATGTAGTCGACCGCAGTTCCTGTCCCAGACCCAGAGGCTTAAACTAACGCCGGGCGCGTGTGCGTGCATGCCCAAGATCCCGAGAGGAGAATGGAGGAGAAGGGATTGCAGCGTGGCCATCCCCCCTGGGGGGTGATTTCTCGCTTTCTATCTCTCTGTCTCTCTGTGTCTGGCGAGCGCATGCGCCCTATAGCAAAAAACCTCTCCAAAAAAAAAAAAAAGACCACGGTGGAGGGTCCCCCGACTGACGATGACGGTGTGCATGAACCGAGCAGGCCGGGAGCAGGCTCTTCAGATTGTTTACATGAGTGGCACAGACACCTTTATATTATGGGGCGGCGAGTTTGCTTATTTCATCCGCAGTAATTCAGAGTTACATGCTGTAAAGAGAGGGATAGTTGGTCTCATTTGCCGAAAGGTCAGTAAAACTGGTTTTTGTTGTGTTTTCAGAAAGTCAGTTATTTGGCCCTCCTGTAAAACCGCAACGCAGATGCCGGAGCAGACAGTAGACACCCCATCCTAAGGACTCTTGGCAAAAATGGCTTCTGGTGGACTCTGACTCTGTTCACTACATCGCTGTCAGACTTTCTTTGTGAGAAATAACTGCTCTTTGCTGTCCTGCATGTCTTCCGTTTGGCTGGCGTGTGTGAGCGGTGGTGCTGCAGAAGCGTGCGCGTCAGTGTGATGGAGTTCCACCGCAGCGCTGCAGCCTTACCTGAGAGTTCAGAGCCGCTTTCTCCCATGATAGGAAGGGAAGGATCTTGGGAAACAACCAGAGGGCCTCCAAAAACAAAACCAGAAATCCAGAGGCCATTGTTCCTTCCCGATAAAACTCACTTTGTACCTGTTTTCCTTTGAGTTTCTGTGTAATCCCCCCAGAGCTGACATAGAGGGCTCTCGGAAATTGTGATTGAGCTGGACTTGATGCAAGCCTGAGCTGAGATTTTATGAATGTTTGAGGTCAGAAATTTGGAGGAGTTATTAGAGTAGGCATATTAACTGTTCAAAGCATTTATTAACCTTTTTCTCAGGAATTTCAACAGAATACACATCCTCATGGTTTCTGGTGATTCCTTTGGGCAGAATGTTGGGAAGATGGTTGGAATAAGGTTTCTTTAAAAATTATTTAATTTGGGACCAGTAGTTAGCGTAATGGCTATGTCGCTGGACTCCCATGTAGTCAACCACGGTTCGAGTCCCGGATCCGGTGGCTTAAACTCACACCGGGCGCGTGTGCATGCGTGCCCAAGATCCCGAGAGGAGAATGGAGGAGAAGGGATTGCAGCGTGGCCACCCCCCCCCCCCGGGGGGTGATTTCTTGCTTTCTGTCTCTCTCTCTCTCTCTGTCTTTCTGGAGAGCACACGCACCCTATAGCAAAAACCTCTCCAAAAAAAAGAAAAAAAAATTATTTAATTTTATTTATTATTATTATTTATTTTTTAATTTGACCAGAGAGAGAAAGTGAGAAAGCAAGTCACCAGGTCCAGGACTTGAACCGTAGCTGGCCATGTGGGTGTCCAGTGCCCCAACCACCATGCCACCTGTTGGCCCCAGAATAAGATTTCTTAATCTCATTTTGTCGGTAGGAAAACTGAAGCCCAGGAAAGCAGAATTTCTTCATGGTCATAGAGAGGGCTTGAAACACACCTAGGAAACACATTTTAGCCTAACAGCACCTGTGAGCTATCAAACCCCTATCTTGGATTTTTACAACTAAAATATTTCTGTCCATAGACAGAGCACCTCTGTTGTCATCACTGTGGTGGCCTCGGAATCACAAGACCACAGTAGAAATGGTTTTTACTCAACTGATAATGGAGGTCACATAGCTGGTAGTTGTAGGTAAGAGGAGTCGAAAGAGAAAAGGAAACCTATTTGTCAGGAGCCTGGGGCCGAGCCAGCATCCGAAGGTGATTTTGAGGTCACATCAGCACCTGCCTGTTCTCCAGGAATGATTTGTTGGCAAGGTAATGTCCCTTACATGCCATTCCTTCAGTTGGCATACCAGAAGTTTTCTGAGTTTAGTTGAATTTCTTCACCTCTCTGAGTTTCAGATTAATGGCCCAACCATTTTTTCAGAATAAACTCCAGCCTCCCTGCACTTTTCATGTTTTCCAAATTTCTGGGCTGTCCGAGAACTCTGTCCCTCTCCGCAGACTGTTGCTCCCTTCCCCTGGAACGTATTTCTCCTGGTAAACTGCTCCCCTAACTTGGCCCCAGATACACGGAGCACATTCACACAGATAAAAAATATCTTGTCCAGTGGTGATGGTTGCCTGACTTTGTATATATACTAAAAACCACTGGAGTGTGCATTTTAAGTGTGTGGATTTTATAACGTAAAAAAGGGGGGGCAAAACAAAATCTCTTGTCTTCCCAACTACATGGTGAGTTTTTGAAGGAGTGAGATCTTGCCTTTTTCCTCTCTGCATCTCCTTTGGCCAGTGTACAACCTGGTCCATAATAGGGACACAGGTGGTATTTGTTGAATAAACAGTAACCATCAGATGGGACCAGCAGTTAGCGTAATGGCTATGTCGCTGAACTCCCACGTAGTCAATCGCGATTCGAGTCCTGGACCCGGTGGCTTAAAACTCATGCCAGGTGCATGTGCGTGCGTGCCCAAGATCCTGAGAGGAGAATGGAGGAGAAGGGATTGTGGCGTGGCCATCCCCCCGGAGGGTGATTTCTCGCTTTCTGTCTCTGTCTCTCCAGCGAGCGCATGCGCCCTATAGCAAAAACCTCTGCAAAAAAAAAATAAAATAACCATCAGAGACTTGCTGTAAAGACTACATGGAGGTGTGTGTGGTGGTACCTACCCTGCACAGCCCTGGACATGTAGCAGGAGGGCCTTTTCCGCTCTTGTCAAAGTATTTGCTCATGGCATCAGCTGGTGTGAAACAGCATACGCAAACGTTGTCCTGATCTCGAAGAGTCCGTGAATGTGGGAAAGGCGTGTGAATAAACAAATGATAACGTGGAAGTAGAGGTGTCACAGTAGACTTGGTGACCATAGACGAGAACGTCTCGTTCGTGGGTTCGAGGAGATCATCGTAGAAGAGCTGATATTGAAAATGGAGTTTGGAGAATGAGTAGGGATTTCTTAGGAGAGGAGGAAGCGTGAAAGGAAGTACATACTAGGCAGAAAGAATAGCACGAGGGAGGCATAGAGATATAAACGTACCTGTCCCAACACCTGAAATCCAATCCCGGTGCTGACTCAGTAAGTTTAAGAAAAAAAACAAAGGAAATAATGCAACACACAGTTCTCAGAATCAAAGACACTGACCTCCATATTGAAGAGGGGTTGTTTTTTTTTTTTTTTTTGAGAGGTTTTTTTTGCTATAGGGCGCGTGCGCTTGTCAGACAGACAGACAGAGACAGAGAGACAGAAAGCGAGAAATCACCCCCCAGGGGGGATGACCACGCCGCAATCCCCTTCTCCTCCATTCTCCTCTCGGGATCTTGGGCTCGCACGCACACGCGCCCAGCATGAGTTTTAAGCCACCGGGTCCGGGCTGCAAACCGCAGTCGACTACGTGGGAGTCCAGCGACATAGCCATTACGCTAACTGCTGGTTCCCAAAGAGGTTTTTTGTTTTTTTTTTGTTTTTTTTTTTTTTTTTTGGAGAGGTTTTCACTATAGGACACGTGCGCTCGCCAGACAGAGAGAGACATAGAGACAGCGAGAAATCACCCCCCAGGGGGGATGGTCATGTCGCAATCCCTTCTTCTCCATTCTCCTCTCGGGATCTTGGGCACGCACACACACGTGCCCAGCGTGAGTTTTAAGCCACCAGGTCTGGGACGCGAACCGCGGTTGACTACGTGGGAGTCCAGCAACATAGCCATTATGCTAACTGCTGGTTCCCCATATTGAAGAGGTTTACAAGAGGCCCACCATGAGTGGTGAAAGATCCAGAGCAAAAGCATATCATTATGAAATTTATAACTCAGTCAAATTATGAAAGCATCTGGAGAAATCAGGTCACATACAACAGATTTGGAAGGAGAATGGGAATATATTTTTCACACCTACAGAAAACTGAACAGCTGTAGAGAAATGCCTGTAAAACTGAGTGGAGGGACCAGCAGTTGGCATAATGGCTATGTTGCTGGACTCCCATGCGGTTGACAGCAGTTTGTGTCCCGGACCTGGTGGCTTAAACTCGCATTGGGCGGGTGGCATTCATGCCCAAGATCTCAAGAGGAGAAGGGATTGCAGCGTGGCCATCCCCCGGGGGGTGATTTTTTGCTTTCTGTCTGTCTGGCGAGCGCACACGCCCTATAGCAAGAACAACTCAAAAAAAAAAAAGAAAAAGCTGAGTGGAAATGGTTTTCAGTATAGAATTCTAAACCTAGTATGACCATCAGTTAAGATTCAAGGGACCAGCAGTTAGCGTAATGGCTATGTCACTGGACTCCCACGTAGTCAACCGTGGTTTGAGTCCCAGACCCCGTGGCTTAAACTCACGCTGGGCATGTGTGCGTGCGTGCCCAAGATCCTGAGAGAAGAATGGAGAAGGGATTGCGGCGTGACCATCCCCCCTGGGGGGTGATTTCTCGCTTTCTGTCTCTCTCTCTCTCTCTGTCTGGCGAGCGCACGTGCCCTATAGCAAAAACCTCTCCAAAAAAAGATTCAGACATGCCCTCATTTGGGGGATGATACTTGGAGGTAAGTGCTAGTGAGACTATGGAAGAAGACGTGGGATTTGGAAATGGGGGATCCAGTGCAGGAGACTATAAACAGAAAATCCAGAATGTCTGCAATGCCACCAAGCAGAAGCAATTGGCACCAATTGGAATAAGGATGGCTGGTACAGAGTGACGACTTCAAGGGACAAGAAGAGTGGAGGTGCCAGAAGGTGGTACGTGGTGCTCTGCAAAGCCGACCCCGTGGCAGGTGCTGGGTTTGCGTCTGGAGGCCTCCCCGTGTAGCTCGGCACACACGTGCCCTTGATCCAGAGCTGGCCATGGCTTGGGGTGGATTGTGGCACCACGACCCAGTCGGGAGTGTATTGTCTCATTCACAGAAGAAATAAACTTCTTAAGGAGAATTTATTTGTATGAGTGTGTACTAATTATTTCTGATAATGTGGCAGGCATGTTGGGAAAGATTAATCACAGGTCTGTGGAAAGTCAGGCAAATGGAGAAGTACGGAAATCAGTAACTCGGGAAGCCCGAGGAAGGACCGGTGGTCATAGGCTCGGCAGAGGAAACGTTCGTTCAGTCATACTGTAAACACAGATGGCTTTTTTCTTTCTTTTTTTGGAGAGGTTTTTGCTATAGGGTGTGTGCGCTTGCCAGAGAGACAGGGAGAAATCATCCCCCAGGGGGGATGGCCACGCCGCAATCCATTCTTCTCTCGGGATCTTGGGCACACACACACACGCGCCCGGCGTGAGTTTAAGCCACCGGGTCCGGGACTCGAACCACGGTCAACTACATGGGAGTCCAGCGACAGCCATTACATTAACTGCTGGTCCCAACACTGATGTATTATCCAAACTCCAGAAAGAAGATCTGCATAAAATCGAAACACGAGCCATTGAAAAAATGGGCAAAGTATATGAATAGGCTAACTCAGATAAATTTAAGCTCAACTTGATGGTAACTGGGCAAGTGAAAACTTCATAACCATCAAATTGGAAAACATCTTTAAATTCTGAGACGATATCGTGAGGCTTGGAGCGCCAGGAACACACACCCACTGCTCGCGAGTGTACATGATGGTACAGTTGCTCTGAAGGGCAACTCCAGGAGCTAGCAGAGCCAGCTGTGGGCCGTGAGCGTTGCCTGGCTGTCGTCTCCAGTCCTCCCAGGTGGCTGTCTCTCATCTCTCTCCACTCCTCCAGTTGGTCCTCCTCCACCCTGGGGCTCGGCTGTTACCCGTGCTTTCTGTTTCACTGAGAAAACGAGCACTCAAAAGTGCTTCAGCATGTCTGTCCGCTTTCTCACATCTGCCCGTGGACTCCCTTCTCTTCTACCGCTGTGATCGACTCTGCATGACCCAGGACAGAGAAAAATCCGATTACTCCAAAGAGAATAAACACATACCCTTTGACAGCTACAGCACCTCTAAGAAAATTCTACCTGTGTACAGAAAAACACGTACCAGGCTATTCACTGTGGTGTTGTGATAGAGAAAAATTAGAAGGAACCTAAATGCCCCTCAACAAGAAAATGGATTTCTTTTTTAAATTGACATAGCTGTAAATTGATCCTGCGCATGAATTCAAATGGCATGCCCGGTATTCATCTTCCTCGGGGATCATCAGTTTTCCACCTTGTAGGAGAATGGGTGAGGTGGCCACCAGCCCCAACAGTAAGCAGACAGCACACTAAGTGAAAGGCACTGCAGAAGGTGTGCTGTGGGACCTGGAACAAAGATCCCAACATGCCGAGCGTAGTGTTGCTACGGGCACATTTGCAGGGTATAGTTGCATGAACTCCTCACGGCAGCTGGCTCGGGCAGCGGCTGAGTGCTGGCACGGGATCCTGTTTCCACGTGGCTAACTGAGGTCCAGATTCTGGCCCAGCAGTTTGAAGGACGTACAGGACTCCTGTGCGTGAGCGCCCCAAGTCATGACAGGATGAAGAGACAGAAAAGCCTATTGTGTGACCACACCTCAAAACCTCTCGGGACCAGCAGTTAGCGTAATGGCTATGTCGCTGGACTCCCACGTAGTCGACCGCGGTTCGAGTCCCGGACCCGGCGGCTTAAACTCACGCCGGGTGCGTGTGCGTGCGTGCCCAAGATCCCGAGAGGAGAATGGAGGAGAAGGGATTGCGGCGTGGCCATCCCCCCTGGGGGGTGATTTCCTGCTTTCTATCTCTCTGTCTCTCTCTGTCTGTCTGGCGAGCGCACGCGCCCTATAGCAAAAACCTCTCAAAAAAAAAAAAAAAAAAAAAAAAACCTCTCTATCTCTCTCAGGCCAGTAGATGGCGTAATGGTCATACTGGACTCTCGCATAGTCAACCACAGTTTAAGTTCCAGACATGGTGGCTCCCAGCTCACACTGGACATGTGTATATGTATGCCCAAGATCCCGAGGGGAGGAGGAAGGGATTGTGGCGTGGCTGTCCCCTCTGGGGGTTGATTTCTCACTTTCTGTCTCTGTCGAACGCACACACTCTATAGTAAAAATCTATTAAAAAAAAGAGAGAGACAGAAATAGACAGTCCGGGCGGGCCAGCAGGTGGCGTGGAGGTTAGGGTGACTGAATCCCATGTGACTGACTGTGGCTTGAGTCCCTGGTGGTTTGAAAACACACTGAGCTGGGACCAGCAGATGGAGAAATGGTTTCTGGACTCCCACATAGTCATCTGGTTCAAGTCCCGGACCTGCCCAAATTCCCGAGAGGAGAATGGAGGAGAAGGGATTGTGGCATAACCATTACCCCTAGGGGGTGATTTCTTGCTTTCTGTCTCTCTCTGTCTCTCCAGTGAGCACATATGCCCTATAGCAAAAATCTCTCAAGAAAAAAAAACATGCTACTTGACATGTGTGCCTACCCCATCAAAAAGAAGTGGGCAATATAGGGCTGATTGTGGTTCAAATCCTGGCCTCGGCAACTTGAAAAACACTCCAGGTGCTTGTGCGTGTGTGCTCCTAATTTCTTTAAAAAAAAAAAAATCTTTCTTACTCATGTCCTCTGTCAATTAAAAAATTAAAAAAAGGCATGAGAGCAAAAAATTCCCAAATTTGAGATAATTATTACTTGTAGAAATAAAAGAAAGGGAATAGGAGATGGAAGAGTATACATACAATTTCTATTACATTTGTTTTCAAACCTACGTGGTAGATACATGGATGTTTATTTATCTTTATTTTTTGGGTAACAAAAGCTTTATTACTCCCTGAGGGAGGAGATGATTCGTAAACCAGGTTATACACCATAATCACTAAGAAAATTTTCAAAATATGTATTCCCAAGATCCACTGCTAGAACTCTCAAATTAAAATTTTCAAAGCAGCACTGCAGGAATCCATATTTAAAAAAAAACAAAACTGAGAGGCTGGGGCCAGCAGGTGGCATGGGGGTTAAGGTTCTGGATTCCTGCATGGCTGACCACAGGCAGTTCCAGTCCTGGACCTGGTGGCTTGTGTGTGGTGCATGCCCAAAATCCCAAGAGGAGAGTGGAGAAGGGGAGATCACGGTGTGGCCATTTCCATGGGGGGTGATTTCTCACTTTCCCTCTGTCTCTCTCTGGTGAGCACACACACCTTATGGCAAAAGCCTTTAAAAACAAAAAAAACTAATAAACTATGTATATATACACACATGTACACATATACATGAATATTTATATGTGTGTATTTTATTTGTGTGTGTGTCACACACGCGTGCACACACGAGAGAGTCAGACCTACAAGAAAGCTGCAGTATTATAGGGAAGTCCCATGTATTGTTTACCCATATTCCCCAAATGTTAACATTTGACCACATTTGTTTTGTACTTTTCTCTGTTTCTCTGACTCACTTAAAAGTAAACTGCAGATGGGCTGCCCTTTCATGTCTAACACTTCAGTTTATATCTACGAAAAAGAATAAGCCTTTATTTCCAGTGCAATAAGAAGCAGGAAATAAACTTTGGTGGTATAAGCTGCCCTTGACTCAGGTTTCACCAAGCGGGTCAATGCTGTCACAGCAGAGTAAACCCCCAGGTTACCTGGCCTTCGTTATCTTGTCTCTTCACTTCCCTCTGTTCTGGACAGTGTGGCCTCACCAGTGCATGTAGTCTGTTAATTGCTAGAAGGCCCTCAGTGTCGGTTTGCTTGATGTTTCCTCGTGATTGGATTTAGGTTATGTTTTCCTGCAGAATAGCAGGGAGGTGATGTGTGTTACACAATGTTGCCATGTGCCATTGTTGGTGACAGTAACTGTGCTCATTGCTGGAGGTGCCCTGTCTCTATGTATCAGGGTTCTCTATTGTGACGGTACTAAGTATCTCTTTTTTTAAAGAATTATTTTATTTAACTTTATTTTAATGTGAACAGAGAGGGACAGAGTCAAAGAGAGAGAGAAAAAGAAACAAAAAAAGAAAGAAAGAGAGGTAAAGCGAGAAAGCAAGCCGCCAGGTCTGTGGTCGGCCATGTAAGAGTTTAGGACCCTTAACCACCATGCCACCTGTTGGCCCCCTTACTAAGTATCTCTTGGGGAGATACTTCGAAACCATGTAGATTCCCTATTATGCTTCTAAGTTTGAATCACTAGTTTAAGAGTCTATTCTTGACTCTTGCCTGGATTAATTATTATTGTGGTTGCCAAGTGGTACTAATTTCATTATTCATTCATTCGTTTGTGTATTTAATCATTTGGTTTTTTATTTGCTATAAGAAAGAATTTTCCCTTACCCCATTTACTATATCAGTATGGGCTAATAGATTCTTACTTCATTCAGAATGCTGCAGACATTTGCTATCAGTAAGTATTTTCATATTCAGATTGTCTCAGATTTGGCCATCGAGAGCCCTTTCGAGCTGGTAGACATGAACTGCTACTGTTCCTGGCTTGCGTTTTCACTGTTCAGTCCTGTAACAAAACATTTCCAAGAGAGCCCTGGGGCTTATAGTAGAGATTTGCACTGTAGAAATGCTTATTGTTACTGGAATGCCTTTGATCCTAGACTCTCTTAGTTGGAGAAGCTAGGATATAGATGCTGTATATAGACACACATGCAAAGATATACCTCACTGTATTTATCTGTCTGGTGCAATATTGAAAAGCATGAGTTCTCACTGTTACCTCCAATTCCAATGGAACAATTCAGGATTATTTCTTGCTTTTTATATAGTAATTCTCTCAACAAGAAGAAGCCTGATTCCCATTATCTGCACTATGTTTACTTATTTGCTCAATTCTAGAATACACAGAATTATTCATGCTTCTTTAAAAAAAAAAAATAGAAGTCTACTGGCTGAATTTCTAACTAGTATCTACTATCTATTGAGAAGTCTTTAGTCTAAGGTTGTGTATATCCTTAGGTAGTGTTCAAAAGTGACTTGAGTTTTAGTTTCTGCCCTCAGTGCTGTTATGATTCACTTGAAATTGAGTCAGTTCATTTATTTCCATTTTTTCTGTTTTAGATTTCCCTTCCATCCTTGTGGATGTTATGTTCCTCTTTTTGGTGTTGGACGTGTGAATTATGGACAGGACTGCACACCCCACACAGGTTCCGCCTGCTCTGCCTGACCTCTTTCAACCCGGCCTGTCTGTGGGCGTGACCCTCCGATGACTCTCTGCTTTCTTTCCTGTGTTTCTTTTTGCACAAATGAACATCCACAACACATGGATTTTTTTTAATTCCCCTTCTTTCCTACAAAAAAGGGGAAACTATTTTTGTTTTACAGTTTGCTTTCTTAACAATAACTCCTGGAAATCACTCCATATCTGCTCATAGGGAGAGTTCTCATTTTTCAGACTAACTGCAGGGACCAGCAGATGGCATAATGGTTACTTCACTGGACTGCCATAGCGACTGCAGTTCAAGTCCTGGATCCAGCAGCTTAAAATTCACTCCAGGCGCGTGTGCATGCGTGCCCAAGATCCTGAGAGGAGAATGGAGGAGAAGGGATTGCGGCATGGCCTTCCTTCCGGGGGTGATTTCTCACTTTCTGTCTCTCTGACTCTATGGCAAGTGCATGCACCCTATAGCAAAAATCTCTCTAAAGACAAACAAACAAAAAAAAAGCTAACTGCATAGTACTCAGATATCATACAGATGGGTTTTCCAGTTGTCCCCAGTATTTTAAATGTTACAAACAAGAATGCTGTCAATAATCATGTGCGTTCAGATTGAACATCCCTAATCGAAACAATCAAAATCTGAAATAATCTCAAATCTCTAATTTTTTGAGCACCGTGACATCAGTGTAGAAAATTCCACACTGGCTGCATGAGACAGGTCTCAGTCAAAACCCTGCTATACAAAAATATTGTACAAAATTATGTTCAGCTATATAAAGTATCTATGAAGCAAAAACAAATCTTGTATTTAGACTTGTTTCTCAGCCCAAAACTATCTTATTATGTCTGCAATATTCCAAAATCCAAAACACTTTTGGTTCTAAGAATTTTGGATGAAGGATACTCAACTTGTGTGTGTGTTTGTATTTTTGGAGGTTTATCTTCAGTGTAAATCCTTAGGGGTGAGATTGCCACATCAAAGGCCAGTGTGTGTGTGCATGTGCACACACTTGTATTTTAAAATACATATTGTGAAATTCTCCCGCATGGAGATGCTACAAGCGTACATTCCACCAGTGCGGTATAAGAGTGTCTGTTTCCCTACCACTTGCCAACAAACTGTGTAATTATGCTTTTCGATTTTTGCCAATCTGATAGGTAAGAAATGGTATCTCAGTGTAGTTTTAATTTGTAGTTCTATTATTGTGAGCGAGAAGGAACAGCTTTTCAAGTGTTTAAGGATTTTTTTTTCTTTTTTGAGATGATACATTTTCTGTTCATGTCTTTTCTCATTTTTCTATTAGGTTTTGATCTCATTTTCTCCCATTTTTATATGTTATCTGAATATTTGGGATGTAAGCCCTCCATCCGTAATCTATATTGCAGATATTTTCTCCCAGCTTTGTATTCTGACTTCATTTGTAGTGTTTTCTTTTTATTTTTTTAGAGGTTTTTGCCTTAGGGCACGTGCACTTGCCAGAGAGAGACAGATACAGTGAGAGAGAAAGCGAGAAATCACCCCCGGAAGGTGGCCATGCTGCAATCCCTTCTCCTCTATTCTCCTCTTGGGATTTTGGGCACACACACATGCGCCCAGCATGATTTTAAAGCCACCGGGTCTGGGACTTGAACCACTGTTGGCGGTGTGGGAATCCAATGACGTAACCACTACGCCATCTGCTGGTCCCAGTAGTGTTTTCTTCCATACAACCCTTTTTTTTCTTTTTTTTTTATAGAGGTTTTTGCTATAGGGCACATGCACTCGCCAGATAGAGAGAGAGACAGAGAGACAGAAAGTGAGAAATCACCCCCCAGGGGGGATGGCCACACCACAATCCCTTTTCCTCCATTCTCCTCTTGGGATGTTGGGCATGCATGCACACGCGCCCGGCGTGAGTTTTAAGCCACCGGGTCCAGGATGTGAACCGCAGTCGACTACATGGGAGTCCAACGACATAGCCATTATGCTAACTGCTGGTCCCTTCCATGCAGCCCTTTTCACTTCTGTGTAGTCAGGTGTATTAGTCTTTCCTTTCATTCCATTTGATTTTGAATTATAGTTAGGAAGCTTTCCCCAACAACCATCAAAGAGGAGCTCACTCATTTTTTTAAAAAATAGGGCATGTATGGTTTCTTTTTTATTTTTAGATTCCTGATCCACTTGAAATTTGTTCTTGTAGACAGTATGAGGTATGGATCTAATTTTACCTTTTTTGCTGAACAGCTGACTGTTTTAGCAACATTTATTTAGAAATCCTTTGCCCAGGTGTTTTGAGATGCTGCCTTGATGACTAAAGTCGCTCATGCGTGGCTCTCCCTCTGGACTTTCTACTGCTGTCTATTCCTACGATTACAATTGCTGTGAAACTATAAAGGCTTTTAGTCTGTCTTCGTGTCTAGTAAGCACAGTCCCCTTTGTAGCTTTTTTCTTTCCTTAGTATTTTCCTGGCTGTTCTTGCAGGTTTGTTTTTCTCTACGAAGCAAAGTATCAGCTTGTCAAGCTCCATAAAAAAGGTTGTTGGTATTTTATTGGGATTGTGTTACATTATAAATTAACTGAGGGGTAACAGACATCTTTATGATGTTGCATCACCCTATCCAAGAACAAAGGTTGTCTTTCCATTCAGCCATCTCATTTAACAGCAGAAACTGGGTTCTCACTAAGGTGGGAAGAGAAGTACAGGGGCACGGCGAGTCATCGGCTCAGTGAGAAGTCGGTAAGTAATAGCTAAGACTGATGAAGACTGGAATAAGCAAATTAGTTAGAAATGTAAATGCCAAGGGGAAGAGCTATGAGAGTGAGGGTATCTTTTTTTTTTTTTTTCTTGCCATAGGGCATGTGTGTTTGCCAGAGAGAGAAAAGGAGTGAAAAAGAAGACACCCCAAGGGAGCGTGGTCACACCGCAACCCCTTCCCCGTTCTCCACCCTATTGGGACTTGGGACGTGCGTGCACAGGCACCTGGCTGTCTCCACACTTCTGGAGCCGGACTCCTGTGGTTGACCATGTGGGATCCAGCTTGCCTTTACCTCTAGGCTCTGGGGCTGACAGTTGTTTGTTTGCTTGCTTGCTTGTTTTTTAATAGAGCTTTTAGTGCACGTGTATGTAGAGTTCCTGGTAAGAAGCAGATGATACGTTTAATCAGGAAGATTAAAGAAATGCATTAGGAATACTGTGTAGGGGCATAGACAGGTTAAATGGCATGAACAGAGGTCAGTGAAGGACCCTGCCACTAGCAGCCCCCAAGAGCCATCACCACCCTTGGCCTAAAGGGTGATGCGAAGAGCAGCCCAATGGAACCACGCAAGCTGCTGGCGAGGAAAACCCACTAGAAACCTGGGTCATTGCTCATGGGACCCAAGGGAGCTAAACCTCACCTTGTCCTCTCCCACTCCTGCCAGCACCCCCGATGGCGCAACCAAAGCCGGAGGCAGAGAGCAGAGAAGCCTCTGGTGCCATGTGTAATGGGGCAGTCTCCAGCGAGTGAGGGCAGAGAAGGCTGAGGAGGAGACTTGGAGGGGAGCCGGGAAACTGTCCAAGGAGTGCTATGGTACATTTGAAGACATAACAGGGCTGGCCCATAGCCCAGTGGTTAAGGGAGCCAGATCCCACGTGGCTGATGGTCGGAATCCCTGCCCGAGAGACTTGAAAAGCACATGGGGCAGGTGCCCAGAATTCCGACAGGATGGGGAAATGGTGGGTACACATGCCCTCTGGCAATCAAAGGAAAAAGTAAATGAACAGCATGTAACAGCAGGATTAAAACCAGGGGAACCAGCAGTTAGCGTAATGGCTATGTCGCTGGACTCCCACGTAGTCGACCGCGGTTCGCGTCTCGGACCCGGTGGCTTACAACTCACGCCGGGCGCGTGTGCGTGCGTGCCCAAGATCCCGAGAGGAGAATGGAGGAGAAGGGATTGCGGCGTGGCCATCCCCCCTGGGGGGTGATTTCTCGCTTTCTGTCTCTCTGTCTCTCTCTGTCTGTCTGGCGAGCGCACGCGCCCTATAGCGAAAAACCTCTCCAAAAAAAAAAAAAAAAAAAAAAACCAGGAAAAAGCAACTTTAGACAATGACTGTGATCGAAGAAAATGCAAATCAAGTGATTACAAGAAGAGTTGAAAAGAGGTATATGGGGACCAGCAGGTGGTGTGATGGTTAAGGGCATTGGACTTCCACATGGCCGACCACGGTTTGAATCCTGAACCTGGCGGTTTGCTTTCTCACTTTCCCTCTCTCTCTCGCCCTCTCTTACTCTGTCCCTCTCTGGTCAAATTTAAATAAATAAATAAATAAAGTTAAATAAAATAATTTTTAAAAAAAAAGAAAGAAGAGGTAAATGTTTAAGGAGAGATTGGGGACACTCCCAGTGAGGGAATACTAGCAGATTCTCTGGAGGTGGCGGCCTTTCAGCTGGGCACCAAACATAGACCATCCCAGAGGGGCTAGGTGGTGGGTGCTAGTCCCTTGTTCTGGAACAAAACCACCCTAATAGAGTCCGAGAGGTCACACAAACCTCTTGGCTTCCATTGTTCCGCGTCCTGTGGATATTTGCCTCTTCCCGGTTCTCGGGTTTTCTATTGTTACAAACGTTTCCATTTCTATTTCATATCGATGTCCTCCAGAAGGAATGGCCGACGCTGTCCTCTGCCCGGTCACAGCGCTAATGGCTTTTCCGTGTGAGGTCATTCATTCTTCACTAGGCCATTTTATGTATGAGAAAGCTGAGGTTTGGAAATCATAGCTTATCCCAGGACAAATAGCTAGGTAGAAACCACAGCCTGGGTCTGACTCCAAAGCTTGCCTTTTAGCTGCTGCTCTTGGTATAGGAATCTAGTAGACTTTCCTGATTTCCGAACCCACTTCTTCCTATCCAGTCTTTGATGCTTCTTCCTCTCAGGGAATGGCTTAGAAAACACATTGATAGCTCAGCTGGGACTTGTCTAATTAGATCCCTTGGTCTTCATATACTAACCTCTACCAAGAAAGAGCCAGTGGTTTAGAAATCTCATTGTGCAGGGACCAGCAGATGGCGTAATGGGTATGTCACTGGACTCCAACGTAGTCGACTGCAGTTCTGGTCCTGGACCCGGTAGTTTAAACTCATGCCAGCACATATGCATACGTGCCCCAAATCCTGAGAAGAGCATGGCCGACCTTCAGGGGAGTGATTTCTCACTTTCTCTCTGTCTCTGTCTCTCTAGTGAGCACACACACCCAATTGCAAAAAAATCTCTCTTAAAAAAAAAAAGAAAAAAAAAGAAAGAAAGAAATTTCAGTGTGCATATGAATCACCTGAGCACTCGTTAGAAATCCAAATTCCAGGCCCCACCCTCAATAATTAGCACTCCAGATGGGTGGGGCCCAGAAATCTGTGTTTTAACCAGCGCCCTACGTGATTCTAGCAGGTGACTCACAGAGCACCCTGGAAAGTCACAGAGGAGCCCAGTATACTGAGACTTTCTGAACATTATAAGCCTTGGGTTTGGGTAGTACTTGGGCTCATATTTCCCTGACGGGTGTTCTGGGCTTCAATTGGGGACAATTTTACAGCATCACGGACCCAGAGACTCCCTTGTGCCAGGCCTTAGAGGATACTCCAAACAGTTCGTTTGAAGGTCTTGATGGCAAGAACTCCAGGAGCCTCCTGTTTTACGATTAAATGTCAGAACGTAAGTGAACGCCCCTTCCCTGCTCACAGACCCTGGCAGTTCGGTCTTGAGTCTGTGGTTTCTAATGGACAGTGCACTGGGCTTCCTGGCCATCCTGTTCCTCCCCTGTATCCCTTGCCTGCTCCCATTGTACACTATTCTTAAGAGAGCAGGAACATAGTAGAGAGTGCTGTACTGAAATCAGACTTGGGATTGAATTTCTTAACTTTCTTTTTCATTTTTTTTTTTTTTTTTGAGACAGATTTTTGCGCATGCAGTTGCTGGAGAGACAGAGACGGAAAGTGAGAAATCATCCCTTGGGGGAATGGCCACACCGCAACCCCTTCTCCTCCATCCTCCTCTTGGGATTTGGGGCACACACACACACATGTGCCTGGTGTGAGTTTCAAACTGCCAGGTCCGGGACTCGAACTGTGGTTGAATACATACTATTCCCAAATTTCCTAATTTTCACCTACTAGCTGTGTGACTTAGCCTCTCGGAACTTCAGTTCTCTTTGGTGAAAGGAGAATATTAACTCTCTTGCTGAACTGCTCTACAAGTTAGAGGTGCTGTGTGCCCTGCTTGTCCCCAGGCCCGTTCCTCGGTGGGTGGCAAAGGGGAGTGCTGCTGTCTTCCTGCAGCGTTGGGCTTTTCCCCTTCTGCAGAGGTTCCCGACTTGGCGCATTCCGATTTGCTACAGTGGGAGCTGCTCTGTTGGCAGCTAACTGAAACGTGAAAAGCTCCTAGACAAAATTGGAAACGACAGTAGCAGTCACCGGCCCTAGCAGTCACCGGCCCGTCTGGGCGCAGGAGATCCTGCGACAGGCCTCCCCACCGATGCTCACCCCAGCTCTGCTCCCACCAGGACAGAGCTCACTCCCTCCGGAGGCTCCCTGTTACTGCAAGGCTGGTTGATTGGCAGAAAACTTTTCCTTCAGCTGAGCCGCAATTTCTCCACTTATCATAGAACCAAAACGATTTAGAACTTAAAAAATAAATAAATAAACAACAAAAGAAATCAAAGTCTTTAAGCCCCCTGTTTATTTTATGAACAAAGACTCTGAGGCGCAGAGAGGTGCAGCGAGGTGTTCCTGCAGAGCTGGGCAGCCTCTGTTCAGCCCGTCAGTGTCCCCAGTAGGCATGGCCTCCCAGATCTTCCAGCACCCCCGTTTCCTCAATTTCCCCTCATGAACCTGGGTTCCCCCTTCACTCTGATCACCCACCTTTGCGTATGCAAGTTAGTGATGCCCGGAACTAGATACTCTTCTTCCTGTGACTGGCCTTGCAGAGCTAAAGGGGACGCTCGTGGATCTGACCCAGGGCAAGCTATGGCCACTGGACTCGGAAAGACCAAGGCCTGGACATGGACAGGGACGGAGGTCACTCACAGAAACGTGGGTGGTCCTGGTTCTGCTCGAATCGTCTTCACAGGACACTTCAGGTTGGTCTTGGGCATGTCTTAAACGTCTGTGTCAGGCCCAGAGAAGGTGCTCAGTAATATTTGCTAGATTAATACAGATTTGGTTTTAACTTTTTGCCCCCTAACAAATACAAAAGAGGAATGGGCAAAGAGTGAAAGGAAGAACTTGACCTGTGGTCTCAAAACCAGAGTTATAAAGTCGTAATTTTGCTTAAATAAAGAAATGGACTTATCACACAACTTTAAAATAAGCCTAAGCAAGTTTTCTAGAAGTCTAGCATTATTTGCATTTTCTGGAAATGTGGTAGAGAAGGCAAAATAAAGAACTGTCCGATGCCAAGACAACATAAGAACCTCTTCAAAGCCATTAGAGAAATGATCTCTGTGGCTCTCAGCACGTCTGAGAGTCGGGAGGAGGAGGTAGGGCTGAACATAGCACCGTGTTGGTCACCTGAACAGTCTTCTGAGAGGTTACGTGTTTTCACGACACTGCTGTAGCCATCAGCATATTTAACCTGAAGGTACTGCCTCAATAATGTCGGATCGACACCGTATCTGGTTATTGGTTTCTGAGATTTTTCTCCTCTAATTCTTAGAAACTGGGATCAGCAGATGGCATAAGGTTACATCACTGGACTCCCACATAGGTGACCGTGGTTCGAGTCCCAGACCTGGCAGCTTAAAAAACTCACGCCAAGTGTGTGTGTGTGTGTGTGTGTGTGTGCACGCGCGCGCACTGGATCCTGAGAGGGAGAATGGAAGAGACAGGATTGTATTGTGGCCATCCCCCAGGAGGGTGATTGATTTCTCATTTTCTGTCTCTCTGTGTCTCTCTGTGAGCACACATGGCCCATAGCAAAAATCTCTAAAAAAAAAAAGAAAAAAAGAAAGAAAAAAAGAAAGAATGGAGGAGAAAGGGGAACCAGCAGTTAGCGTAATGGCTATGTCGCTGGACTCCCACATAGTCGACCGCGGTTCGCGGTTCGCGTCCTGGACCCGGTGGCTCAAAACTCACGCCAGGCGCGTGTGCATGCGTGCCCAAGATCCCGAGAGGAGAATGGAGGAGAAGGGATTGCGGCGTGACCATCCCCCCGGGGGGTGATTTCTCACTTTCTCTCTGTCTCTCTCTGTCTGTCTGGCGAGCACACACGCCCTATAGCAAAAACCCCTGGGGTGTGATTTCTCGCTTTCTGTCTCTCTGTCTCTCTCTGTCTTTCTGGCGAGCGCATGTGCCCTATAGCAAAAACCTCTCCAAAAAAAAAAGAAAGAAAGAAAGAAATTAAATAAATATTTTTTAAAAAGAAATTCTATTGTATTCCAAGTTTGTGGAGAAATTAACATATGCTTAGGAAAAAAAAGACACACCAAAATATTTAAGCATTTTTATCTGAGCAATGGAATGTGGATAATTTATAGAGAACTGTGTGAGAGATGAGATAATTTGCCCAGTCCTTATGAGGCAAGAGACACCTAGAAGATGGAAGTGTCAGGGGGCTGGGGCGCCTGCCCGGGTGGCTAGGTAGGAAAACCTGAGCAGGGCAGCAGTTCCCTGCCCGCAGTGAGTAGGTGAGTGGGGATTAGTGGATTAAGCCACATTGGATATAGCCCGTGAGTGAATCCGTGGGCCCAGACAACGACCCACCGTGACGACCCAGGTTAAAAATGATAAACCTCACAGACTGCGACTGCCGGCCCTTCGGGCCCCTCCCTGGTTGCTCAGGCCCGCTCCTACCTCTCAGGAGTGCACGGTCGCTTTTACTTAATAAACTCTCTTTTCCTCTCACCGTTGGTTTGTTTCATTCAGCTCTTAGTCTAAAGCACCAAGGATCTGGATGCCAGCACAGAAGCCATCCTGCAACACTCCTAGCCACAACCTGCAAGAGGGAAGATTCAAACCGAGGCCACTTGAGTTTTCCGTACAGCCTGTGCTCCGACAGCTGGAACATTTCTTACACGGGAAAAGTGCGTGTGAAATAACTCCAGGGCAGTGCTCTCAGCGTGGCAGGTGGATTATCAGGCCCCACTCACCACGGTGCTGCAGGAGTGCTCCGTGTCTACACCCTCGCTACACCCTCACGCTGGACCCGCCGTATCCCGTGCTCCTTTGTTTGGGGCTTGGCCACGTAACCCGCTGTGGTCAGTAAGTTCAGGAAACGTTGGGAGTGGGCTAGCGCAGTTGCGTCTTTTCTCTTGAACTCCTGCCCTCTGCCATGATAGTAACACGCTTTGGGGAACCTTTGGTCCAAGGGGCATGAGAAGTAAGTGAAGCCAACACGGGTCCAACCTGCAGCCTAAAGCTTACGACTTTGCCGACTGCAGTTAAAAGTTTAATTATTAACCAACCTGAAGACTTACAGTCCAGAATAAATGACTATGATTTTAAGTCATTATGTGGTGCATGATTGTATTTTATACAGAGTTGTCGTTTATTGACATAAAACACAAAGCTGCTTGTTTTAAGCAACAGAACTGAACCAAACCTCTTGCTGTACCAACACAGGGTCAAATACGGATATGCAAATGTGGTGGGGTCCACAGGTATTCAACACACGGAAGCTGTCCCGGCCCAGGCTCCCCCTCCTGTGTTCCCAGTTCACCCCAAACATCATCCGTCACTCTGCTCAGGGCTTCTCTGAAATTTCGGGTCCAATGCCGCTGTTTCACCTGCTTTAGGACGAGCTTCAAGCAGGCAAGCTTGTTTTACCCAGCATTTTATGCTGTGGCTTGGCATGGTGCTCAGCACGCAGTAAATGCACAGCAAACGTTTGTTGAGCAGCTAAAAGAGTGACTGACTGAGGAGAGCGAGAAGACGTTGCTTAGTCTGCCTGGAGGGAAGCCCGTGTGCTGCGGGGATGCTGCCAAAGGTGGCGGTGAGAAGGCTGGTGGTGCACGCTGGCATCAAAGAAGACCAAGGTGTGGGACCAGCAGTTAGCGTAATGGCTGTGTCGCTGGACTCCCACGTAGTCGACGGCGGTTCGCGTCCTGGACCCGGTGGCTTAAACTCACGCTGGGTGCATGTGCGTGCGTGCCCAAGATCCTGGGAGGAGAATGGAGGAGAAGGGATTGCGGCGTGGCCATCCCCCCTGGGGGGTGATTTCTCGCTTTCTGTCTCTCTGTCTCTCTCTGTCTGTCTGGCGAGCGCACACGCCCTATAGCAAAAACCTCTAAAAAAAAAAAAAAAGGGAAAGAAAGAAGACCAAGGTGTGATGTCCCCCAGGGTCATGCCTATTATCGCAAGTGCCAGGGTTGCTTTTCTTTCTTTCTTTCTTTTTTTAATTTTGGGGGGATTTTTAGGGAGTGTGCCCTTGTCAGAGAGAGGGAAATTGAGAAAGCACTCCCTGAGCAGCTGGTCACACCACGGTCCCTTCTCTTCCATTCTCCTCTTGGGATTTTGGGCATGCATGCACATAGCCCGTGATTTTCAAACACCGGGTCCGGGGCTCAAACCATGATAGGCCATGTGAGAGTCCAACGTTTTAACCTCCATGTCACCTGTTGGCCCTAGGATTTCTTTCTATTTTTTTTTTTAAGGATTTCTCACATTTTTCTTTTCTTTTCTTTTTTTTTTTAAAGATTTGTTTATTTATTCATTCATTCATTTTAAATTTGACCAGAGAGAGACACAGAGAGAGAGAGGAAAGTGAGAAAGCAAGCCACGAGGTCCAGGACTTGAACCGTGGTTGGCCATGTGGGAGTGTCCAGCGCCTTAACCACCACGCCACCTGCTGGTCCCTCACATTTTTCAAAGAATTATTTATTTAATTTTATTGATTCATTCCTTTATTTTAATTTGACCAGAGAGAGACAGAGAGAGAGAAAGTGAGAAAGCAAGCCACCAGGTCTGGGACTTGAACTGTGGTCGGCCATGTGGGAGTGTCCAGCGCCTTAGCCACCACACCACCTGCTGGTCCCCAGGATTTTCTTCTTTTTAAAGACTGAATCTTAGTTCACGATGTGTACATGTGTGCCAGTTTCTTTATCCACTCACCCGCTGTGGAACGTTTATGCCGATTCTGCATGTTGGCTGTTGGAAGTGGTGCTATGGTGAACACCGGCACTGTCACCTCTTTCCTCTGGGTACGTACACAGAAGTATGATCACAGGATCGTATGATAGCTCTAGTTTTCATTTTTCGGAGAGCCAATATCTTGTTTTTCATTATAGCTATGCCAATTTACATTTCTACCAACAGTGTGCACACCCTCACCAGCCCCTGCTGTCTTTTGGCTTTCTGAGAGTAGCCATCCTAGTGGGTGTGAGGTGACATGTCCCTGTGGTTTTGATTTGCATTTCTCAGGCGATTAGTGACGTCGAACACCCTTTCATATACCTATCGGCCATTTGCATGTCTTCTTTGGGAAAATGTCTATTCAGGTCCTTCACGTACTTTAAAGTCAGGTAATTTCTTTTGCTGTTGAGTTGTGTGAGTTCCTGATGTGTTTTGGGTAGAAATCCCTTGTCAGACACATGATCTGCAAATCTTTGCTCCCACAGAGAAAGGCAGGTTGGCTTTCCCTCTGCTGTCTCTACCGCGCAGTCCTGCGCAGTCCCACTTGCTTATTTTTGCTTTTATTGGCTGTGCTCTTGGTGTCTTGGCGTTGGGACCTCGGGTTGGAGTAGAGCTGGTGCCCGCAGGCGGCCGGAGACCTCCCAGCACAAGGGCAGGCGGGGGCCCGCGGGCGCGACCCGAGTGGGCCTCCCCGGAGCGCGTCCCTGCCCTGGCCGAGGCCCCTGGGCAGCAGGTCCGCCACATCCCCAGCTCGGGCTCCAGAGGGCTGGTCCACGCGGGCCTGTAACCGCCCCGACCGGCAGGGGTCTCCTTTTGGGGACCCCAGGCTATGTTTCACTACTGTACCCCTCGGTCCCTCACCCGAGGGCCAGCCTTGCCCGCCATCTCCGCCACCGCCCCGGGCTCCCCCCGCACTCGAATCACTTGCGATGCCTGCCCTGCCTAAGAGCGGGGAGCAGGGGAGGGGAGAAGCCAGAACGAGAGCCCGAGCGAGTACCAGCCTCTGGGGATCAAGTTCACCCACCAGGGAAAGCGCCGGGGACCACACGGTGGCGGCAGGGCGTCTCGGGAAACTGGATGGAGAGAAGTTGAAGATGGACGATGCTCCTGATGTGTGTGTGTGTGTGTGTGTGTGTGTGTGTGTTAAATTTAAAATGTTTTTCTGGAAAGTTTTTTGCTATAGGGCGCGTGCGCTCACCAGAAAGAGAGACAGAAAGCGAGAAATCACGCCCTAGCGGGGATGGCCACGCCGCAATCCCTTCTCCTCCATTCTCCTCTCGGGATCTTGGGCATGCACACACACGCGCCTGGCATGAGTTTTAAACTCATGC
Organism: Tupaia tana; assembly: GCA_026018925.1. Lineage (NCBI taxonomy): Eukaryota > Metazoa > Chordata > Mammalia > Scandentia > Tupaiidae > Tupaia > Tupaia tana. Next base: position 39,787,248 of record JAKSZU010000020.1, on the reverse strand, counting down.
GGTTGACTACATGGTTACATGGTAGTCCAGCGACATAGCCACGACGCCATCTGCTGGTCCCTGTTTTTTTGTTTTGTTTTGTTTTTTTCTTCCTTTCTTTTCTTTCTTTTTTTTTTTTTTAAGAGAGATTGTTGCTATAGGGTACCTGAGCTTTCCAGAGACAGAGAGAGACAGAAAGTGAGAAATCACTCCCCAGGTGGGATGGCCTTGTAGCAATCCCTTCCCCTCCATTCTCCTCTTGGGATTTTGGGCACGCACACACGTGCCTGGCCTATTTTTTCAAGCCATCAGGTCCAGGACTTGAACCGCGGTCGACTACGTGGGAGTTCAGCAATCTAACGAACGTTACACTACCCGCTGGTCCCCAGTGCCCCTGACTTTTGTCTCCACAATTCTCATCACTTTGTTCTTAAATAAAGAAGCCTGGGACATCGTAAAAACAAACAAGTGTAAGAAATGTTAAGCCTGAAACCTAAATCTCAAGGTATTTGAACAAAAAAGATTCAAAACAAAGCAAAATGCCACCAAACAGTGCAAAAAAATGAGGAGACCTAGAACATAGATTACATAGATTCAAGTAAAAACAGTAGTAGGAGAGACCAGCAGTTGGTGTAATGGCTCTGTCGCTGGACTCCCATGTAGTAGACCACGGTTCAAGTCCCAGACCGGTGGCTTAAACTCACGGGGCGCGTGTGCGTGCGTGCCCAAGATCCCAAGAGGAGAGTGGAGGAGAAGGGATTTCAGCATGGCCATCCCCCCTGGGGGGGGTGATTTCTCGCTTTCTATCTCTCTCTGACTCTCTCTGTCTTTTTGGCGAGCATATGTGCCCTATAGCAAAAACCTCTCAAACAAACAAACAAACAAACAAACAAAACAGTAGTAGGACAGGTATAGGAAATAGAGAAGGTTCACAAGGAGGAAGTCATTCTAAAGGAAATAAGGAAAGAAAATAGAATTGAACAGAAAAAAATGACAGCATTCTTCATATGCTTATTTGTTACTCTCTCTGTTTCCCTTTTTATTTTAGAGGCATTTTTGCTATAGGGTGCGTGTGCTCACCAGAGAGACAGAGACAGAGAGACAGAAAGTGAGAAATCCACCCCCTAGGGGGATGGTCATGGCACACACCTTTCTCCTCTGTTCTCCCCTCAGGATCTTGGGCATGCATGCACACACATCCAGCGTGAATTTCAAGCCACCGGGTCCAGGACTTGAACCACAGTTGACAACATGTGAGTCCAGCAATATAACCATTGCACCATATGATGGCCCCCTCTCTGTCCCTTTTATTAAACATAATTATTTTATTTAACTTTATTTATTTATTCATTTATTTTGTTTTAATTTGACCAGAGAGAGAGAGAAAGTGAGAAAGCAAGCTGCCAGGTCTGGGACTCGAACCAGAGTCAGCCATGTGGGAGTCCAGCGCCATTAACCACCATGCCTCTGCTGACCCCCTCTTTCTTTTTTCTTTTTTTTGGGAGAGGTTTTTGCTATAGGACGCGTGTGCTCACCAGAAAGACAGAGAGAGACAGAGTAATAGTAGAAAGCGAGATCACCCCCCGGGGGGATGGCCACGCCGCAACCCCTTCTTCTCCATTCTCCTCTTGGGATCTTGGGCATGCACACACATGCGCCCGGCGTGAGTTTTAAGCCACCAGGTCTGGGACTTGAACCACGGTCGGCTACATGGGAGTTCAGCGACATAGCCATTACGCTAACTGCTGGTCCCTGTCCTTTTTAAGACGGCTCCAAGAGTGTAGAAATCATCTCTTTTGTGTGTCATTGTTTCTTCAATGTTTAACATAGTGTCTGATGTAAGGTAGCGAACCAATCAATATTTGAATGAATGAATACAAGTAATGGATAATAATAATTAAAAAAAAAACATGTAAAATGCTATTCAGATGTCATGAAAGAAAGACACCCATGATGGTTCTAAAACGTTGCCCTGTGCCAGCTGGTATAGTTGTTATGGTAGTTGGATCCCATGTGGCCGACGGCCGACTGTGTGGTTTTAGTCTTGAATCTGGCAGCTTGAGAAACACCCTGGGCGTGTGTGTGCGTGTGCGTGTGTGTGTACGCATGCTTAAGGTTCCAAAGGGAAGGAGAAATGGGAGAGGGGATTGCAGTGTAACCATTCCCGTGGGGATGCTTTCTCACTTTCTCTCTCTTTCACTTTCTCTCTCTCTCTGTCTTCGTCTCTCTCCTTTGAATCCACACATCTGGCAAGTTAAAAACAAAAACATTACTCCAAGAGATGGAGTCTGTGCTTTTGGATCTAGGGAGGGCTTCAGAGTTCTTCAGTTCCAGAATCTTCGGTACGATGACAGAAGTGGCATTTGTAACCGTGAAGCTGCTCATAACGTCGGCGATGTCCCACCTGGCTATCGTGGGTTGCCCACCCCCGGCAGTCCCTCTACGAGCTCGGTCATCACACCACGAGGCCCCCGTGCTGTACGAGAGGCCCCATGTGGCCCAGCTGGCAGACCCTGCCCACCCAGCTTGAGGTCATGCCAGCCAGGCCCCAGACGTGTGCGTGATGAAGTCCCAGAGGAGTCCTCTTCCAGCAGTGTGAGTCTCCTCTCGCTGAGGCCCCGGACACTGCGGGAAAGAGCCAGGCCAACCCCTCCATGCTCTCTGAAGTACTGACCCATGGAGCTCACGTGCATAGTGAAATGATGGCTGCCTTCTGTCATTAAGTTTGGGGTGGCTTATTACGTAGCAATAGACGAATCAGAACAATATCCACCCACCCTTTCAAAAGCTCTCTCTTAGGTGTTGAAATTTTCTTTTTTTAGAGACATTTTTGCTATACAGCGTGGGTGCTCACTGGAGAGATAGAAAGCGGGAAATCACCCCCCAGGGGCGATGGCTATACCACAATCCATTCTCCTCTAGGGATTTTGGACACACACACACACACACACACACACACATGCTCCCAGCATGAGTCTTAAGCCTCCAGGTCCAGGACTCGAACCGCGGTTGACTATGTAGGAGTCCAGCAACATAACCATTATGCCATCTGCTGGTCCCATAGGCGTTTTAATATTTTTAAAGTCAGGATTTCATGAATTGTAAATAGAAAAGGAGAAATAATTTTTAGAGATCCAGGAATAAGAATGACCTTAATGAAAATATATATATATATATATATGAAACAAGAAACGGAAAATTATTTGTTGACAATAACCTGTGTGGTAGCATCCTTGACGGAGCCAATACACAGTGCATTCTGGGTGGAAAATCTCATTTCGCATACTGTAATGATGTACAGTGAATGAACGTAAATAAGTAAATTAACACAACAAAACAAAGCAAAGATGACCGTAAGACCTGCCCCTGAGCTGCTGGGTAAGAGAAAGGCTTAGAGGACACCTAAGAGAACCAAGCTGATGCCTTCTTGCGCTCTTTTCCCTTAAAGCCCATTTCCTTATTATTGCTTCTGTGGGACAGAGAGAGAGAGAGAGAGAGAGAGAGAGAGAGAGAGAGAGAGACAGGCAGCCTCAGCATGGCTTCTTCCCATACTCCACCCTCGGTCTCAGCCAGTCTGGACCACGAAGAGAGCACACGTGCCCGAGTGTGCCGGACTCAAACCCGGAACTTTCACATGGGTCCGTTACCTTAGAGTGCTGCACCGCCATTGCACCCCCGGTCGTCCCTAACTTCTCTCTTTCAGACCAAGGGAAACCACCATGACCTACGAGATCACCCATACCCCTCATTTCCGTAATGTCCCTGAACTGTACAGATCATCATAAGGAACAGTGGAAACCAAAAGGCATAAACATGACAAATAAAAATACAGATACGGGGCCAGCAGGTGGCGTGGTGGTTGGGCCCAGCACCAAATGCAGGGGCAACTGCCTTTCATAGACTGATGGACCCACGCCTCCTGGGATGTCAGGCCCAAGCCCTGTAACAATCCCTTATGTCACTCAAAGTGGCTCTGCTTCCCCGATCAAATTCTGACTGTAGCCTTCCCTCTTCTCTTTTCCTGCATGGCCACGTCCTTCAGATTGTGTCCCGGACCTGGTGGCCTGAAAGACATGCTGGGTGCATGTGCACATGTGTCCAAAGTGCTGAGAGCGGAACGGTAGAGAAGGGACTGTGGCATGGCCATCTGCTCCCCACCCCGACCCCCGGGGGCTGATTTCTCACTTTCTCTCTCTCTCTCTCTGGTGAGTGCATGTGCCCTATGGCATATAGTCTCTAAAGGAAGGGAGGAAGGAAGGAAGGAAGGAAGGAAGGAAGGAAGGAAGGAAGGAAGGAAGGAAAAGGAAGGATAGGGTAGGATAAGATAGGATAGGAGGGAGGAAGGAAGGAAGGAAGGGTAGGAGGAAGGAAGGAGGAAGGAAGGAAGTATAGGAGGAAGGAAGAGAGGGAGGAAGGGAGAAAGATACAAGGGCCAGACGTGGCACAGTGGCAAAACGTGAACCTCTGCAAGGCAGCCCCACGTGGAAAGGTTCCTGATCACATCGAGACCTCCCCTCGTCCCCAAGGGCAGCAGGCAGTGTGTGCCCTGATCCAGGCGGGCCGAGGGCTGCGGGTGGTGGTGGCATCAAGACCCTGTTGGAGGACATGCCGGGTGCATTGCACATCTGCCAAAATCCCAAGAGGAGGGGAACCAGCAGTTAGCGTAATGGCTATGTCGCTGGACTCCCACGTAGTCGACGGCGGTTCGCGTCCTGGACCCGGTGGCTTAAACTCACGCTGGGTGCATGTGCGTGCGTGCCCAAGATCCCGAGAGGAGAATGGAGGAGAAGGGATTGCGGCGTGACCATCCCCCCTGGGGGGTGATTTCTCGCTTTCTGTCTCTATGTCTCTCTCTGTCTGTCTGGTGAGCGCACGCGCCCTATAGCGAAAAACCTCTAAAAAAAAAAAAAAAGGGAAAGAAAGAAGACCAAGGTGTGATGTCCCCCAGGGTCATGCCTATTATCGCAAGTGCCAGGGTTGCTTTTCTTTCTTTCTTTCTTTTTTTAATTTTGGGGGGATTTTTAGGGAGTGTGCCCTTGTCAGAGAGAGGGAAATTGAGAAAGCACTCCCTGAGCAGCTGGTCACACCACGGTCCCTTCTCTTCCATTCTCCTCTTGGGATTTTGGGCATGCATGCACATAGCCCGTGATTTTCAAACACCGGGTCCGGGGCTCAAACCATGATAGGCCATGTGAGAGTCCAACGTTTTAACCTCCATGTCACCTGTTGGCCCTAGGATTTCTTTCTATTTTTTTTTTTAAGGATTTCTCACATTTTTCTTTTCTTTTCTTTTTTTTTTTTAAAGATTTGTTTATTTATTCATTCATTCATTTTAAATTTGACCAGAGAGAGACACAGAGAGAGAGAGGAAAGTGAGAAAGCAAGCCACGAGGTCCAGGACTTGAACCGTGGTTGGCCATGTGGGAGTGTCCAGCGCCTTAACCACCACGCCACCTGCTGGTCCCTCACATTTTTCAAAGAATTATTTATTTAATTTTATTGATTCATTCCTTTATTTTAATTTGACCAGAGAGAGACAGAGAGAGAGAAAGTGAGAAAGCAAGCCACCAGGTCTGGGACTTGAACTGTGGTCGGCCATGTGGGAGTGTCCAGCGCCTTAGCCACCACACCACCTGCTGGTCCCCAGGATTTTCTTCTTTTTAAAGACTGAATCTTAGTTCACGATGTGTACATGTGTGCCAGTTTCTTTATCCACTCACCCGCTGTGGAACGTTTATGCCGATTCTGCATGTTGGCTGTTGGAAGTGGTGCTATGGTGAACACCGGCACTGTCACCTCTTTCCTCTGGGTACGTACACAGAAGTATGATCACAGGATCGTATGATAGCTCTAGTTTTCATTTTTCGGAGAGCCAATATCTTGTTTTTCATTATAGCTATGCCAATTTACATTTCTACCAACAGTGTGCACACCCTCACCAGCCCCTGCTGTCTTTTGGCTTTCTGAGAGTAGCCATCCTAGTGGGTGTGAGGTGACATGTCCCTGTGGTTTTGATTTGCATTTCTCAGGCGATTAGTGACGTCGAACACCCTTTCATATACCTATCGGCCATTTGCATGTCTTCTTTGGGAAAATGTCTATTCAGGTCCTTCACGTACTTTAAAGTCAGGTAATTTCTTTTGCTGTTGAGTTGTGTGAGTTCCTGATGTGTTTTGGGTAGAAATCCCTTGTCAGACACATGATCTGCAAATCTTTGCTCCCACAGAGAAAGGCAGGTTGGCTTTCCCTCTGCTGTCTCTACCGCGCAGTTCTGCGCAGTCCCACTTGCTTATTTTTGCTTTTATTGGCTGTGCTCTTGGTGTCTTGGCGTTGGGACCTCGGGTTGGAGTAGAGCTGGTGCCCGAGGCGGCCGGAGACCTCCCAGCACAAGGGCAGGCGGGGGCCCGCGGGCGCGACCCGAGTGGGCCTCCCCGGAGCGCGTCCCTGCCCTGGCCGAGGCCCCTGGGCAGCAGGTCCGCCACATCCCCAGCTCGGGCTCCAGAGGGCTGGTCCACGCGGGCCTGTAACCGCCCCGACCGGCAGGGGTCTCCTTTTGGGGACCCCAGGCTATGTTTCACTACTGTACCCCTCGGTCCCTCACCCGAGGGCCAGCCTTGCCCGCCATCTCCGCCACCGCCCTGGGCTCCCCCCGCACTCGAATCACTTGCGATGCCTGCCCTGCCTAAGAGCGGGGAGCAGGGGAGGGGAGAAGCCAGAACGAGAGCCCGAGCGAGTACCAGCCTCTGGGGATCAAGTTCACCCACCAGGGAAAGCGCCGGGGACCACACGGTGGCGGCAGGGCGTCTCGGGAAACTGGATGGAGAGAAGTTGAAGATGGACGATGCTCTTGACGTGTGTGTGTGTGTGTGTGTGTGTGTGTATGTGTGTGTGTGTTACATTTAAAATGTTTTTCTGGAAAGTTTTTTGCTATAGGGCGCGTGCGCTCACCAGAAAGACAGAGAGACAGAAAGCGAGAAATCACCCCCCAGGGGGGATGGCCACGCCGCAATCCCTTCTCCTCCATTCTCCTCTTGGGATCTTGGGCACGCTGCACACGCGCCTGGCATGAGTTTTAAACTCATGCGGTTGACTACATGGTTACATGGTAGTCCAGCGACATAGCCACGACGCCATCTGCTGGTCCCTGTTTTTTTTGTTTTGTTTTGTTTTTTTCTTCCTTTCTTTTCTTTCTTTCTTTTTTTTTTTTAAGAGAGATTGTTGCTATAGGGTACCTGAGCTTTCCAGAGACAGAGAGAGACAGAAAGTGAGAAATCACTCCCCAGGTGGGATGGCCTTGTAGCAATCTCTTCCCCTCCATTCTCCCCTTGGGATTTTGGGCACGCACACACGTGCCTGGCCTATTTTTTCAAGCCATCAGGTCCAGGACTTGAACCGCGGTCGACTACGTGGGAGTTCAGCAATCTAACGAACGTTACACTACCCGCTGGTCCCCAATGCCCCTGACTTTTGTCTCCACAATTCTCATCACTTTGTTCTTAAATAAAGAAGCCTGGGACATCGTAAAAACAAACAAGTGTAAGAAATGTTAAGCCTGAAACCTAAATCTCAAGGTGTTTGAACAAAAAAGATTCAAAACAAAACAAAATGCCACCAAACAGTGCAAAAAAATGAGGAGACCTAGAACATAGATTACATAGATTCAAGTAAAAATAGTGGTAGGAGAGACCAGCAGTTGGTGTAATGGCTCTGTCGCTGGACTCCCATGTAGTAGACCACGGTTCAAGTCCCAGACCAGTGTCTTAAACTCACGCCGGGCACATGTGCGTATGTGCCCAAGATCCCAAGAGGAGAATGGAGGAGAAGGGATTTCAGCATGGCCATCCCCCCTGGGGGAGATTTCTCGCTTTCTGTCTCTCTCTGTCTCTCTCTGTCTTTCTGGCGAGCATATGTGCCCTATAGCAAAAACCTCTCAAACAAACAAACAAAACAGTAGTAGGACAGGTATAGGAAATAGAGAAGGTTCACAAGGAGGAAGTCATTCTAAAGGAAATAAGAAAAGAAAATAGAATTGAACAGAAAAAAAAAATGACAGCATTCTTCATATGCTTATTTGTTAATCTCTCTGTTTCCCTTTTTATTTTAGAGGCATTTTTGCTATAGGGTGCATGTGCTCACCAGAGAGACAGAGACAGAGAGACAGAAAGTGAGAAATCCATCCCCCAGGGGGATGGTCATGGCACACACCTTTCTCCTCTGTTCTCCTCTCAGGATCTTGGGCATGCATGCACACACATCCAGCGTGAATTTTAAGCCACCGGGTCCAGGACTTGAACCACAGTTGACAACATGTGAGTCCAGCAATATAACCATTGCATCATATGATGGTCCTCTCTCTGTCCCTTTTATTAAACATAATTATTTTATTTAACTTTATTTATTTATTTACTTATTTTGTTCTAATTTGACCAGAGAGAGAGAGAAAGTGAGAAAGCAAGCTGCCAGGTCTGGGACTCGAACCAGAGTCAGCCATGTGGGAGTCCAGCGCCGTTAACCACCATGCCTATGCTGACCCCCTCTTTCTTTTTTCTTTTTTTTGGGAGAGGTTTTTGCTATAGGCGCACACACATGCGCCCGGCGTGAGTTTTAAGCCACCAGGTCTGGGACTTTAACCGTGGTCGGCTACATGGGAGTTCAGCGACATAGCCATTACGCTAACTGCTGGTCCCTGTCCTTTTTAAGACGGCTCCAAGAGTGTAGAAATCATCTCTTTTGTGTGTCATTGTTTCTTCAATGTTTAACATAGTGTCTGATGTAAGGTAGCGAACCAATCAATATTTGAATGAATGAATACAAGTAATGGATAATAATAATTTTTAAAAAACATGTAAAATGCTATTCAGATGTCATCAAAGAAAGACACCCATGATGGTTCTAAAACGTTGCCCTGTGCCAGCTGGTATAGTTGTTATGGTAGTTGGATCCCACGTGACCGACGGCCGACTGTGTGGTTTTAGTCCTGGATCTGGCAGCTTGAGAAACACCCTGGGCGTGTGCGTGCATGTGTGTGTGTGTGTGTGTGTGTGTGTACGCATGCTTAAGGTTCCAAAGGGAAGGAGAAATGGGAGAGGGGATTGCAGTGTAACCATTCCCCGTGGGGATGCTTTCTCACTTTCTCTCTCTTTCACTTTCTCTCTCTCTCTGTCTTCGTCTCTCTCCTTTGAATCCACACATCTGGCAAGTTAAAAACAAAAACATTACTCCAAGAGATGGAGTCTGTGCTCTTGGATCTAGGGAGGGCTTCAGAGTTCTTCAGTTCCAGAATCTTTGGTACGATGACAGAAGTGGCATTTGTAACCGTGAAGCTGCTCATAACGTCGGCGATGTCCCACCTGGCTATCGTGGGTTGCTCACCCCCGGTAGTCCCTCTACGAGCTCGGTCATCACACCACGAGGCCCCCGTGCTGTACGAGAGGCCCCATGTGGCCCAGCTGGCAGACCCTGCCCGCCCAGCTTGAGGTCATGCCAGCCAGGCCCCAGACGTGTGCGTGATGAAGTCCCAGAGGAGTCCTCTTCCAGCAGTGTGAGTCTCCTCTCGCTGAGGCCCCGGACACTGCGGGAAAGAGCCAGGCCAACCCCTCCATGCTCTCTGAAGTACTGACCCATGGAGCTCACGTGCATAGTGAAATGATGGCTGCCTTCTGTCATTAAGTTTGGGGTGGCTTATTACGTAGCAATAGACGAATCAGAACAATATCCACCCACCCTTTCAAAAGCTCTCTCTTAGGTGTTGAAATTTTCTTTTTTTAGAGACATTTTTGCTATACAGCGTGGGTGCTCACTGGAGAGATAGAAAGCGGGAAATCACCCCCCAGGGGCGATGGCTATACCACAATCCATTCTCCTCTAGGGATTTTGGACACACACACACACACACACACACACACACACACATGCTCCCAGCATGAGTCTTAAGCCTCCAGGTCCAGGACTCGAACCGCGGTTGACTATGTAGGAGTCCAGCAACATAACCATTATGCCAACTGCTGGTCCCATAGGCGTTTTAATATTTTTAAAGTCAGGATTTCATGAATTGTAAATAGAAAAGGAGAAATAATTTTTAGAGATCCAGGAATAAGAATGACCTTAATGAAAAAAAAATATATATATATATAGGAAACAAGAAACGGAAAATTATTTGTTGACAATAACCTGTGTGGTAGCATCCTTGACGGAGCCAATACACAGTGCATTCTGGGTGGAAAATCTCATTTCGCATACTGTAATGATGTACAGTGAATGAACGTAAATAAGTAAATGAACACAACAAAACAAAGCAAAGATGACCGTAAGACCTGCCCCTGAGCTGCTGGGTAAGAGAAAGGCTTAGAGGACATCTAAGAGAACCAAGCTGATGCCTTCTTGCGCTCTTTTCCCTTAAAGCCCATTTCCTTATTATTGCTTCTGTGGGACAGAGAGAGAGAGAGAGAGAGAGAGAGACAGGCAGCCTCAGCATGGCTTCTTCCCAAACTCCACCCTCGGTCTCAGCCAGTCTGGACCACGAAGAGAGCACACGTGCCGGAGTGTGCCGGACTCAAACCCGGGACTCTCACATGGGTCCGTTACCTCAGAGTGCTGCACTGCCATTGCACCCCCGGTCGTCCCTAACTTCTCTCTTTCAGACCTAGGGAAACCACCATGACCTACGAGATCACCCATACCCCTCATTTCCGTAATGTCCCTGAACTGTACAGATCATCATAAGGAACAGTGGAAACCAAAAGGCATAAACATGACAAATAAAAATACAGATACGGGGCCAGCAGGTGGCGTGGTGGTTGGGCCCAGCACCAGATGCAAGGGCAACTGCCTTTCATAGACTGATGGACCCACGCCTCCTGGGATGTCAGGCCCAAGCCCTGTAACAATCCCTTATGTCACCCAAAGTGGCTCTGCTTCCCCGATCAAATTCCGACTGTAGCCTTCCCTCTTCTCTTTTCCCGCATGGCCACGTCCTTCAGATTGTGTCCCGGATCTGGTGGCCTGAAAGACATGCTGGGTGCATGTGCACATGTGTCCAAAGTGCTGAGAGCGGAACGGTAGAGAAGGGACTGTGGCATGGCCATCTGCTCCCCACCCCGACCCCCGGGGGCTGATTTCTCACTTTCTCTCTCTCTCTCTCTGGTGAGTGCATGTGCCCTATGGCATATAGTCTCTAAAGGAAGGGAGGAAGGAAGGAAGGAAGGAAGGAAGGAAGGAAGGAAGGAAGGAAAAGGAAGGATAGGGTAGGATAGGATAGGATAGGATAGGAGGGAGGAAGGAAGGAAGGAAGGGTAGGAGGAAGGAAGGAGGAAGGAAGGAAGTATAGGAGGAAGGAAGAGAGGGAGGAAGGGAGAAAGATACAAGGGCCAGACGTGGCACAGTGGCAAAACGTGAACCTCTGCAAGGCAGCCCCACGTGGAAAGGTTCCTGATCACATCAAGACCTCCCCTCGTCCCCAAGGGCAGCAGGCAGTGTGTGCCCTGATCCAGGCGGGCCGAAGGCTGCGGGTGGTGGTGGCATCAAGACCCTGTTGGAGGACATGCCGGGTGCATTGCACATCTGCCAAAATCCCAAGAGGAGGGGAACCAGCAGTTAGCGTAATGGCTATGTCGCTGGACTCCCACGTAGTCGACCGCGGTTCATGTCTCGGACCTGGTGGCTTACAACTCACGCCGGGCGCGTGTGCGTGCGTGCCCAAGATCCCGAGAGGAGAATGGAGGAGAAGGGATTGCGGCGTGACCATCCCCCCTGGGGGGTGATTTCTCGCTTTCTGTCTCTATGTCTCTCTCTGTCTGTCTGGCGAGCGCACGCGCCCTATAGCGAAAAACCTCTCCAAAAAAAAAAAAAAAAAAAACCCAAGAGGAGAATGGAAGAGAAGGGATTGAGGCATGGCTCTTTGTCGAGGGTTAATTCCTCTCTTTTTCCCTCCTCCGGCCTCTCTCCCTCTCCAGTGAGCACACCTGCCGTATACCAAAAAAAAAAAAAAAAAAAAATCCTGCTGGAGTGCTGTTTCTGTTTTGCTCCCTCGTGGAAGAAATAAATGAACTAAAAAATATATAGTAATTTTGAGGAATACAGAGATTCAAGAGTTAAGTGGATTTAAACTTTAGGGAGGGGGGGTTGTGGAGCCAGCAGGTGGCATGATTGTTAAGGCGCTGGACTCCCAGATGGTTGACCATGGTTCCAGTCTACACTGGTGCCTTGAGAATCACACCAGGCACGGGTACGTGCGTGCCCAAGATCCCAAGAGCAGAATGGAGGAGAAGGGATTGTGGGGTGGCCATCTCCCTGGGGGGGGGGGGATTTTTTTCCCTTTCTCTCTCTGTCTTTCCTTGTGTCTCTCTTCAGCAAGCATGTATGACCTGTAGCAAAACCAAATTTGGTGAGCTATTTAAGATGAAAGGAAAAATATTTAAATATTTAAGATGAAAGGAAAAAGATCTGTAGTTCCTTGGATAGTTTCTGTAGTCATTCTGTGACCGTTAACCAGAAAACATTTTCAGCGTGTTTTGCTGCAATATTTTGGATGTCCCCAAGTCCTGTGATTAAAGTCAGTAGAAAATTACTATAAACCAAGTCCCGGTGGGACTGCTGACGGCCCAGACCTCCCACCTGAGCACTCAGCGTTCAGCAGACACGCTTCCTGACGGTAAAGAGAGCCGTAACGACTAACAGTGAGGGCAGGTGCAGACGCGGGCCGTGACCCCACGAGCAGCTGCAAATGAGGACGAGAATAGGAATCCTTCTTCTGTATTTAATGTGAGTATACAGTGGCCCTCCCTCGTCTGCAGACTCACTTTCCCTGGTTTCAGCCATCCATGGTGAACCACAATCTGAACATATTAAATGGGAGTTCCAGAAATAAACAGTTCTTAATCTTAAGTTGTGTGCTCTTCTGAACAGCATGGCGAAATCTCAGGACGTCCTGCTCGCTCCGGCCAGGGCTGTGAATCTTCTCTGTCCGGCTCACCCACGTCTACACTGCCCACCCATACATGCCTGGGTCATTAGCTGAAAAAAATAGAGAGAGTTTGATGCCACCTGGGGGTCCAGGCGTCCACTGGGGGTCTTGGAACGTAGCTCCCACAGGTGAGGGTAGACTACTTAATTCGTACATATTTTACCTGAGTTTTCCTTCCTTCCAGTCCCCCACCATATAACATGCTGGTAGCTAACTTCATTTTTCTCAGTATTTCAGTTACAGGATATCAAGAGGGAGTGTAACTCAGCCAAAAGAGAAAAAAAATCACCTAAAGATTGGGACCAGCAGTTAGCGTAATGGCTTTGTCGCTGGAATCCCATGTAGTCAACCACGGTTCAAGTCCCAGACCCAGTGGCTTAGGCTCACGCCAAGCATGTGTGCGTGCATGCCCAAGATCCTGAGAGGATAATGAAGAAGGGATTGCGACGTGGCCATCCCCCTTGGGGGTTGACTTCTCGCTTCCTGTTTCTCTGTCTCTGTCTTCCTGGCGAGCACACGTTCCCATTTGGGAACAGCAGATGGCGGAATGGTTCCATCACTGGATTCCCATGTAGTCGACTGTGGTTCAACTCCTGGACCTGGCTACTTAAAACTCACGCTGTGCACGTGTGTGTGTGTGTGCCCAAACTCCCGAGAGGAGAATGGAGGAGAAGGGCCATCGTGGCCATGCCCTCTAGGGGTGATTTCTCACTTTCTGTCTCTCTCTCTGTGTCTCTGTCTCTCTCTGTGTCTCTGGTGAGCACACACGTCCTATACCAAAAATCTCTCTCTGGGAGAAAAAAAAGATAAATAAAATTTAAAGACTTTGTATACTCATTTTGGGAAATGGGTGGTAGTATGTTTTTGTTTTGGTGAGTCGCACCATATTAGGTAGAAGCACGGTTTTGTTAGTTTTTTCTTTACTTGGAGGTAAATACCATCATGAGAGGTATGCGAAAGCGTCACACTGCTAAGAGGGGTCCGTGGTGACTTTATATGGCACAAACTTAGCGAAATGACATTCCCTTAGCTCATTATTCCAGAGTCCTTTTCCCCGTGTGGGGCCCTAAGAGATTTGCCAGACAGGGTGGCACAGCTGCCGTTTCCACGCCTGGGAGTCGGGCGTGCTGTTGGGCGCTGCTGCATTTTGCACATGTCAGCACGCGGCCAGCCCAAGTTCTGCTCCCTCCAGATCCCTCCTTCAGCTTGGCCAAGTCCTGGACCAGGGACTGTGCAACTCCGTCACGACTGGCCCTGGCGTGTCTCTAAGTCACCGCATCATGGAATGGGAGAGGCCAGGGAGAGACAGACCAGGCACCAGCTTGTTGCCTGTCCCCTCCTTCACGCTCTCCGTCCTTTCGCGCTCGCCAGCCACCTGGCCCCAGGCCGGCACCAGCCGCTCACAGCCTGGCTAACCTGCTCTCCCAGGGTCGGGTCCGAGCCCCGTAATAAATCCCTGTCTCACCCAAAGTGGTTCTGCTGCCCTGACTGAACCCTCATTGGTAGCCTTCCCTCTTCTCTCTCTCCACTCTTCCCCCCCTTTCCTTCTCCTTTCCAGTCTTTTCTTTTTCTAGGAATTCATTTATCTGGCAGTTTCCCACAGTCTGGATTTTAGACTTTATTGATTGTATCTATGTGGTGTTACTTCACATGTTCTTCTGTCCACTTTTTTCCCTGTAAATTAGTAGTTTTTTCTGGAAGCTTGATCAAATTGAGCTCCCTCCCCAAGATACAGCAATTGTGGATTTCTTATTTATTTATTTATTTTTGAGAGGTTTTTGCTATAGGGTGCGTGCGCTCGCCAGACAGAGAGACAGAAAGCGAGAAATCACTCCCCAGGGGGGATGGCCATGCCGCAATCCCTTCTCCTCCATTCTCCTCTCGGGATCTTGGGCACGCACACACACACGCCCAGCGTGAGTTTTAAGCCACCGGGTCCTGGACGCGAACCGCAGTTGACTACATGGGAGTCCAGCGACATAGCCATTATGCTAACTGCTGGTCCCAGCAGTTGTGGATTTCTATCATGAGGCATATGCCTAGGTGTCTCTCTTGATGATAATCAATACTGAGATTTATGAATTCACTATCGTTTGCAAAATGTCAATATGATCCTTCCTCATTTATTAACTGAAATACTTCTGTAAAAAAATCTTACCAATGGTTTGTTTACTCTGAGGTATAATTCATATAGGAAAGACAGAATAAATGCTTGCTTTTTCCGCTTGGATTACCAGATTTCAAAATAATGATCTTATCTTCCAAAATGACCAATAATTTTTTTAGCACCATTATAAACTCATGAACATATAGGAAGAATTTCAAATAATTGCAGTTGTTCTTCATGGGGACATTTGGGGACATTTGGGCAATAGCCTCATTTTTCGTCAGTGGACGCCTCTTCAGATGGGCTTTTGGGGGCCAGCAGGGGCGTGGTGGGTAAGGCGCTTGAATCCCACATGGCTGACTGCAGTTCAAGTGCCAGACCAGAGGCTTACCTTCTGGCTTTCCCTTTCTCACCCTCTCTCTCTCTGGTCAACCTAAAAATAATAATAATATTAACAAATAAATAAATAAAAGCTTTTAAAATAGGCTTTTGAGTAATTTTTACACATCCTCAACAGCCTTTAATGGTGTTCTCAGTGTCTGACATGTTTTAGGCTCTATTTCGCATATTTACTACTCCAGATGTGGAATCAATTTCCAAAGAGCTCTGAGGTTTTTGTTTTTATTTTAAAAGAATTATTTATTTATTTATTTATTTTAATTTGACCAGAGAGAGACAGAGGGAAAATGAGAAAGGAAACTGTGGTTGTGGGACTCGAACCACAGTCAGCCATCTGGGAGTCCAGCACCCTTAACAACCTGTCACCTGCCAGCCCCAAGAGTTCTGAGTTTTTAAGTATGAAATGGATTTTTTGTTTCTTTGTTTTGTTTTTTAGAGAGATTTTTGCTATAGGGCACATGTACTCGCTGGAGAGACAGAAAGTGAGAAATCACCCCCCAGGGGGTATGGCCAAACCACAATTCCTTTTCCTCCGTTCTCCTCTCAGGATTTTGGGCATGCACACACATGTGCCTGGTGTGAGTTTTAAGCCGCTGGGTCTGGGACTCAAACAGCAGTCGACTACGTGTCCAATGATGTAACCATTAGGCCATCTGCTGGTCCCTGAAATGGATTCTGAATACCACGGGCTAGGAAGATGCTCCCTGATGCTTGATTGGATCTTGTTTGTAGGTCTGTCAGTAGAGATAGCTAGGAAAAGATCTTTTATGAAAATGATAAAATACATCATGAATTTATAAGTGATACTTTATTTTTTTAAAGAATTATTTTATTTAACTTTATATACTCATTTATTTATTTTAATTTGACCAGAGAAGGACAGAGTGAGAGGGAGAGGGGAAGTGAGAAAGCACCCCCCTGGGGGGATGGCCACACAACAGTTTCCTCTCCTCCATTCTCCACTCAGGATGTCGGGCATGCACGCACATGCACCTGGAATGATTTTCAAGCCACTGGATCTGGGACTTGAACTGTTGGCCATGTGGGATCCAGTCACCTTAACCACCACTCCACTGGATGGCCCTATAGTGACACTTTTAATTCAACTCAGGAATATAGAAATTTTTGTTAATCTCATCTAAATCTATTTCTACTTTTTCTTTTTTCACACCAAAAAACTAACATAATCATTTGCTTTATCCCACAGTATATACACAATACTCTTTTTTTTCAGGGGTGGGGGCAGTTTGGTATAGAGCATGTGCACTCACCAGAAAGACAGAGAGAGACAGAGATAAAAAGCGAGAAATCACCCCCCAGGGGGGATGGCCACGCCGCAATCCCTTCTCCTCCATTCTCCTCTCGGGATCTTGGGCATGCACGCACAAGCGCCCGGCCTGAGTTTTAGCCACCGGGTCCAGGACTCGAACCGCGGTCGACTACATGGGAGTGCAGCGACATAGCCATTATGCCAACTGGACTCCCATGTAGGCGACTGTGGTTCGAGTCCTGGACCCGGTGGCTTAAACTCACGCCAGGCGCGTGTGCGTGCATGCCCAAGGTCCCGAGAGGAGAATGGAGGAGAAGGGACTGTGGCGTGGCCATCCCCCCTGGGGGGTGATTTCTCGCTTTCTGTCTCTCTGTCTCTCTCTGTCTTTCTGGTGAGTGCATGTGCCCTATAGCAAAAATACCTCTCCAAAAAAGAAAAGAAAAGGGACCAGCAGTTAGCATAATGGCTATGTTGCTGGACTCCCACGTAGTCGACCACGGTTTGCGTTCCGGACCTGGTGGCTTAAAACGCACACTGGGCGCGTGTGCGTGCATGCCCAAGATCCCGAGAGGAGAATGGAGAAGGGATTGCGGCGTAACCATCCCCCCTGGGGGGTGATTTCTCGCTTTCTGTCTCTCTGTCTCTCTCTGTCTGTCTGGTGAGCGCATGCGCCCTATAGCGAAAACCTCTCCCCCCCCCAAAAAAAAATAAATAAAAACAAAAACAAAAACAAAAACAAAAAAAAGAAAAGAATGGGGCCAGCAGGTGGCACTATGGCTAAGGTGATAGATTCCAACATGGTTGACCATGGTTTGAGTCCTGGACCTGGCATGTTGCTTTCTCACTCTCTTTCTCTCTCTCTCTGTCTCTCTGGTAAGCATGCATGCCCTATAGCAAACCAGAAAATAATAATGATAACTAATAGAATTAAGTAAATAATTCTGTAAAAAAAAAAAAAAAAAGAAAAAGAAAAAGAAAAGGAAATGGCTTATTTCTTCCCTGAGATAGGGAGAGAGGAAGGTAGCGCCCAACAGAGGCTTGACACTGTGACCCCCCGCCAGCCACAAGCCTGCTCCAGATGATGGTTACACACGTGCCTGCTGTACTCAGGGAAGTCTCACGACTTGAACCTGGAGCCCTCCCAAATGGAGTCGTCTTACAGAGTAAGACATTTTACCACTGCACCACTATCTGGTCCCAGGATTGTTTTTTAATTATGTATTTTTTAATTATATAAAATGTTTATATGCTTGCATCATCACATGTATCACACAAAACATATTCAGAAAGGTTTGGGTTACATCTGATTTCCTCTGTCACACGTTCCCTCTGGCACACGCATGAGTTTTGGTTGCTTTTTTCATTTACTGCTAGGTTCAGGGCATCACTTTATCTGTAACAATATATAAAGGTAGTCCTTACTCTCTTTACATCTGCTCGCTTTTCTATTGTTTGTGCCTTGGCTCCAAACTGGCATTCTCCTCTCCCTGGCGAGTCTGCCTCGGTCTCCTTTCCACGCCACTTAAAGTGGGTGTGCCCTGTTTAATAGCTTATTGGATTTCCCTGTCAAACTACGGTAAAAAACATGCTCATCAAAACTCATCCATGGGGAACCAGCAGATGGTGTAGTAATTATGTTGCTGGACTCCCAGATGGCCAACCGCGGTTCGAGTCCGGGACCTGGCGGCTTGAAACGCACTGGGTACGTGTGTGTGTGTGTGTGTGTGTGTGTGTGTGTGTGTGTGCCCAAAATCACGAGAGGAGACAAGAGAAGGGTTTGCAGCGTGGCCATCCCGGAGGGTGATTTCTGTCTCTGTCTCTCTCTGTCTCTCCGATGAGCGCAAGCGCCCTATAACAAAAACCTCTCTTAATAAAAACAAAAACAAAACTCACCAATAGGACCAGTAGGTGGTGTAAGGGTTGGGTGCTGGATCCCACGTGGTCAGCTTTGCAGTTAGAGTACTGGACCCCATGGCTTGAGAATCACGTTGGCTGTGTGTGTGTGTCCAAAATCCCAAGAGAAGATTGGGGAAATGACTGCAGTGTGGCACCCCCCTTGGGGCAGGGTGTGATTTCTCATTTTCCCTCTCTCTGTCTCTCTGGCTGGCACATGTGCTCTTTATTGAAAACAAAACAAAATCAATAAATATGGAATTGTACAAAGAAAAAGCCAACCATCTCCCATCCTGTATTTAGAACCAATTAGGATTTTTAAATGACTACAAATTTTAAATAAAAGAACATTTTAAGACTGATCTGTGATTGGGGCCAGCAGGTGGCATGGTGGTTAAGACACCGGACTCCCACATGCAGCCACGGTCTGAGTACAGACTGGCAGCTTGCTTTCTCACTTTTTCTCTCTCTCTCCCTCTTCTCTCTAGAGAGCACACGTCCTATACCAAATGAAATAAATCAATTAATTAAATTAAGTGAATAACTAAAAAGAAAAAGACTGATCTGTGTTCAAATAAGCCCTGGTTGTGTGATTTAAATAGAAGTAAGCGTACTTCCCGGGGGAGGTGAGGGCACGCAGGTCCCGGAGGAGGGTGTGGCCGTGTGTGCTGGCCGTGGCAGCCAGGCAGGCTTGGCAGCCGGACGACGAGACAGACTCAGTCACTGGATGTTTAGGAGGGGGGACCAGGGGGGTGACGGGTGGCCAGATGAGAGCTGAGAGGAGAGGAGCTAAGGGTGCCCTCCAGGTCTCCAGGCAGAGCATATGGGACAGTGACGGCCACACGGACTGAACGGAGAGTGTGGGAGGAAGGGCCAGTTTGGAGACCAGCTGGTAACTGAGTTTGAGCACACGGAGTTGAATGCCAGAGTGACCTCCAGGGAAGAAGTCGTAGCGCCGTCTCAGTGCACGGACCTGGAGCAGGCACAGGGAGGGAGTCCCCGCTTACGACAACGGAAGCCGTGGTCACAAATGAGCTTGAGTCAGCAGGTGTTCGGAGAGGCGCGAGAAAGGCCCGGCCTAGACACGGTAGCACACGCTGGCTGCGGCCGCTTGGCAGGCTGAGGGCGCGGGGAGGCCCGGGTTGTCCTTTTAATCTGCCCCAGGGTGTGTGGATTCACTGGAGAGATGGGGGGAGAGGGAGAGAAAACGCACCCCATGGAGCCCGATCGTGCTGCAATCCCTTCTCCTCCATTTCTCCATCCTGTCCGCACATGCACCCAGTATGTTTAGATTTTCAAAAAATTATTATGAATTTACTTTAATTAATTTTTTAAGTTGACCAGAGAGAGGCAGAGAGAAAATGAGAAAGCAAGTGTGAGGTCCGGGACTTGAACCATGGTTGGCCATGTGGGAGTCTAGTGTCCCAACCACTATGTCACCTGCTTCCCCGCACCCCAAACCAGTAAGGTTTTTAAGCCACTAGGTCCAGGATTCGAACAGTGGTCAGCTATGTGGGACCCAGCTCCCAGGGCACAGCCCCTAACCACTGCAATACCGACGGCCGATTTGACTCCCAGCCTGCCCTCAGAAAGGCAGCCGTGGTGGCGCGTGCCTGTGGTCCCAGCTACGGGGAGGCCGAGGCAGGAGGATCAGGACACAGAAGACCCTGCTGACAGTCCCCACGCAGCACTCAGATCAAAGAAAACAGCCTGGGCCCCTGTTAGAGCAAGCGCCACTGAGGTAGGGGCAGGGACCCTAAAGGACAGTTAGGGTCCTGGCTCAAAATGGAATCTCAAAGAGGCTGTTTTAAGATGGAGGCAGAGCAGCTTGGTGCCTGCTCGGGAGAGACCTCTTGCAGCGGTGCTCAGTGGCTGAGGCACGCAGCACGGCCTAGGCCTAAAACTAAAGGCTTTTTGGGACCAGCAGTTAGCGTAATGACTATGTTGCTGGACTCCCATGTAGTTGACCACAGTTCGAGTCCCAGACCCGGTGGCTTAAAATTCACGCCTGGCACATGTGCGTGCATGCCCAAGATCCCGAGAGAATGGAGGAGAAGGGATTGCAGTGTGGCCCTCGCTCCTGGGGGGTGATTTCTCACTTTCTGTCTCTCTGTCTCGCTCTTTCTGGCTAGTGCACACACCCTGTAGCAGAAACCACTCAAAACCAAAAACAAACAAAGGCTTTTCCAGGCCCCACCACATTCCAGGAAGAAGATAATGTTTTTATGGCCCAAAGCTTCTAGACAAAGAACCTCCTTCTACCTTCCAACCCACTCCCAAATTAGTAGAAAATAACCAGACCCGTCCAGCGTGGGCTCCTCCCCACCATGAGGGAAGGCACACAAGAGCCCCACTTGAAACGGCCGGAACAAGGCCCCTCTGAGCCAGGTCAAACCCCTGCTCCAGCATATTTCCCGGGACCCCCTCTTCCCGGAGCTCTATCTCCTTCAGTACATGCCCCACCTTGCCTGTCTACGTGTTCACGTCAAGAACTTTTCGTGTTAGACAAGAACCCATGTCCTGCTCTGAGTGCTGGGCCCATCACCCCTGCACCCCACGGTCCCGTGTCACCGTCGCCGTCTCTGGTCACCATCCGCGGCCCCGCTGCTCACCGACCCGCTCCTGGCTGCACCCATGTGCTGAGTGCACCGCGCTGTGGCTGCAGAGGTCAGGGCATACCCGCTATGTGCAGCGCTTTCTTGTCCCTTCCGGGCTGCAGCGGGAGAGGACATGCGTGAGGAGGGTTCTGAGTGCTGGCCTGTAAGACACAGTCATCATTACTTTTTATTTTTTATATGTTGATGTTTGACATGTGAAACCTGATCCTGGAGAGACTTCCCCTCCTGGGATATCCAGTTCCTAGAAGTCGCAAGGTGTGAGGTCACTGTCCAGTTTCCATGGCCGCCATCACCCTGCGCCACCAGGTAAGGTCTGTAGCTCAGGACATCACATGTAGCGTGAGGGCAGTGGGACTGGCGTCTGGCAGAGGAGGTGCTGTCCCCGCGGGCTAAGCAGAGCGGGACGTCGTTGTGGGAGTAGGTGTGTTGGCGTGGCCGTAGGCATGTAGGGTTGCCGTGATTACGGACGGGGCTGCCGAGGCCTGCCGTCTAGGTTGGTGGCTCCTCAGGTGACCTCAGCTATTTGGCCTGGGTGTAGGTTCCTTACCCTTGCCAGCCAGGAAGATGAAAATGGGATTTTTCAGATTTCTGCACAAATCTGATCTTTTCTTTTTTAAAGAATTATTTATTTTTTAAAATTTATTCATCCATTTATTATTATTTTTTTTAATTCGACCAAAGACAGACAGAGAGGAAGTGAGAAAGCAAGCCACCAAGTCCAGGACTTGAACTGTAGTCGGCCATGTGGGAATGTCCAGCGCCTTAACCACCACACCACCCACTGGTCCCCAACAGCTTGTGTTTTAAACTACAGAAGGACGAGGGCCGCAGACTGCATAGTGGTTACATGGCAGGACTCCCACATGGGCGCCTGCAGTTGGAGTTCTGGACCCAGTGGCTTGAAAATCACCCTGGGCGCGTGTGCGTGTGTGCCCAAGATCCTAGGAGGAGAGGGGATTGGGGCGTGTCCACCCCCTGAGGGGTGATTTCTTTCGATCTCCCCACCTCTGTCTCTGACCAGCTCACGTGCCCTAAGGCAAAAACCTCCATAAAAAAGTGTGGAAGGATAAACACTTTTTTTTTGGAGAGGTTTTTGCTATAGGGTGTGCGCGCTCGCCAGGCAGGCAGAGACAGAGAGACAGAAAGCGAGAAATCACCCCCCAGGGGGGATGGCCACGTTGTAATCCCTTCTCCTTCGTTCTCTTCTTGGGATCTTGGGCACGCACGCACACGTACCCAACGTGAGTTTTAAGCCACTGGGTCCAGGACGCGAACCGCGGTCGACTACGTGGGAGTCCAGCAACATAGCCATTACGCCAACTGCCAGTCCACCATAACACTTCTTAAAAGGTTACAAACAGAGGTCAGCAGGTAGCAGAGTGGTTAAGGGAACTGATCCCACGTAGCCAACTGTGTGGTCTGAGTTCCAGAACTGGCAGCTTGAAAAACACACCAAGTGTGTGCACGTGCCCAAAATCCTGAGAGGAGAATGGAGGAGGAGAGATTGCAGCACGGCCATGCCCCTGGGGGTGCTTTTTCACTTTCCCTCTGTTTCTCTTTCTGTCTCCATCTGTCTCTAGCAAGCACACATGCCCTATAGCAAAAACACAAAGAAAAACAGTATAGGGACCAGCAGTTAGCATAATGGCTATGTCGCTGGACTCCCATGTAGCTGACCGCGGTTGGAGTCCCAGACCCAGTGGCTTTAACTCACGCCGTGCGCGTGTGCATGCATGCCCAAGATCCCGAGAGAATGGAGAAGGGATTGCAGCATGGCCATCCCCCCTGGGGGGTGATTTCTCGCTCTCTGTCTCTCTCTGTCTTTCTGGTGAACACACGCGCCCTATAGCAAAAACCTCTCCAAAATAAAAAAACAAACATTATAAACACAGTGAGGGAGGGACAGACTAGGAGAGGAGAAAGATAGAAACTAAGCTTTAGAGTTTTTCTTATTTGTAGATTTGACTTAGGAACCATGTAAATATTTTACATAATTATAAAACAAAATTAAATTTTAAAAACAATCTCTTAAATATTGGAAGCAAAATACCAGCGAACCTGACTGTGAATCGAGTTCGTGGCACAGACACACAAAGGGGACTTAATTTGAGTGAGTTTAGAACACAGTAATTTGATTGCTTATCCCAGTGGGATATAACCTTAGGCCAGAAGAATGTTTAAAGAACTTAAACTGTTTATGACAATCATTTCGTGTGTGGTATTGTTGGTATTGTCATTCTGAGCTTTATTTGAATGTGTACTCAATATGCTATTTGAATGTGGACTGTGGGTAAAGAAAATGGGTGATTATGTAATATTTTAGTATCCTCCTCAGTGCCACTGAGATCCAGGATTTTCAGCATAAGAATGAGAAAATACAAGACAGAAGAGGTTAAGTCTAAACCTGGGGGCCAGTAGGTGGTGGTGTAGTTAAGGCACAGGACTCCCACAGGGCCCACGGGGGCTCAATCCTGACCTGACGACTTGCTCTCTCACTTTCCCCACCTCTCTCTGTTTATCTCTCTCTGGAGAGCACATGTGTCCTATAGAAAATTTAAAATAATATAAATAAGATAAAGTAATAATTTAAACAAAAATGATAAACCCTGAATTTGAATTCGAAGTATCATTAAATATCTTTATAAACTTATGATAAATATATTACAGAAAAATTAAGTATTTTTTAGTTCTGTTCATTTCAAAACCCTGAAACCAATAACCAATGTAGAAATGAGCACACTGGTACCAATTGTGATCTTAAAATACTGTTTCCTGGGGCCAGCCGGAGGCACAGCTTGGGGGGAACCATTACGCTAACTGCTGAGAGAGACAGACAGAAAGCGAGAAATCACCCCCCAGGGGGGATGGCCATGCCACAATTTCTTCTCCTCCCGGGATCTTGGGCACGCATGCACACACGTCCGGCGTGAGTTTTAAGCCACTGGGTCCGGGACGTGAACTGTGGTCAACTACGTGGGAGTCCAGTGACATAGCCATTATGCTAACTGCTGGTCCCAATAAATAACTCTTTAAAAAATTTTTTGTTCGTTTATTTTAATTTGACCAGACACACACACACATAGAGACAGACAGACAGAGAGACAGAGAAAGTGATAAAACAAGCCACCAGGTCCAGGACTCAAACCGTAGTCAAGCATGTGGGACCAGAAAGTGGTGTAATGGTTATGTCTCTGGACTCCCACATGGCCAGCTGTGGTTCAAGTCCCAGACCTGGCAGCTTGAAACTCTCACCGGGACCGTGTGCGTGCGTGCCCAAAATCCCAAGAGGAGAATGGAGGAGAGGGGATTGTGACATAGCCAACCTCTCTGGGGGGTGATTTCTCACTTTCTCTCTGTCTGTCTCTGGGGAGTGGGTGTGCCCTATAGCAAAAATTTATCCAAAAGAATTTTTTTTGAGAGGTTTTCGCTATAGGGCATGTGTGCTCGCCAGACAGAGACAGAGACAGAAAGCGAGAAATCACCCCCCAGGGGGGATGGTCACGCCGCAATACCTTCTCCTCCATTCTCCTCTCGGGATCCTGGGCACACACGCACACGGTCCGGGTGAGAGTTTCAAGCTGCCAGGTCTGGGACTTGAACCACAGCTGGCCATGTGGGAGTCCAGAGACATAACCATTACACCACCATCTGGTCCCTTGTCCCACTTCCTAGTTGTTTGCAGTGGGAGAGCTGGTCAAGTATCAGTTCATGCAATGGCTAGAAGTATAGACACAGGCCTTTCATCTGATTTTATCGTTTTACTTTCGAGGGGTGACAGAAATGTTCTAAACCATGAATTTCAAAGGTACTAAAAAGTGTACTAAAAATTGGTGCATTGTACTGGATATAAATGATAGCTAAATGGAGCTCATGAAAAGGTAAAATAAAGACTTTTTGGACAAAATAGTACTATTAAATACTTAATAATACTATTAACTATTTCAGGTACATGGAAGGGTATAGAGAATAATATAGCGGACGTCCTCTGCTTACCACTCAGAGTAAACTAGAACAACACAGATACAGGCCTGCCCTCCCCGACACGGGTAACCGCTCCCCGGAGCTGTGTATTTATCCTCATGTCTGTTTTACCATCTCACTTCATATATATGTATCATTTTACTTGATTTGTGTCTCAACAAATCTAGTATTGTTTTCCCTGTTTTCAAACTTTATATAAATGTCTCATCCATCTAGCTGTTTTTAAATGATGTGATAATAAATATACAAACCCGCAAACATAATTATATTTATACAACCTCCCGCCTTAGGCCCTGCAGTTTACCAGACTCTCTACATTTTCAACTAACTACTCTTCCCTCAGGAGAAAATGCCAAGGAAATCACTGTCATTTATTCCTCTGCCCAGGGGAAAAAAATTAGTGAACAGTCTCTCTTGGCAAGTGGCATAAAAGGTAATTTGTAAGCTTGGCCCTGCTCCAACTGCTTCAGTCAAGACTCACACACTGAGGGTGAGCAGGGTTTGGACATGCCTTTGGGCCTGAGTCAGCGGGCCTCATAGTGCCGGGTGTCAGCAGTTTCCGGTCAGAGAGTGACTTGCTGGAACCTTCCTCCTTTCTGCTGGATGGAAGTGGGTGTCTCAGGGAAATCAATTCCAGCCCTTAGAGCCAGGCTGGCCCATTAACTCTGTAAATCGTATTAATCCCTTAGTAAGGGTCAGAGCCGTCTATAACTCCTTTCCTGTGGGACGCCCTTTTATGAGGTCCAGCCTACTTGCCCAACCCATCCTTCAAGACACAGGCTCGATGGCATGTCCTTGCTGACACCAGCCTCGATTCCCCTACTAGCTGCTGGGACCAGCAGTTAGTGTAATGGCTATGTCACTGGACCCCCATGTAATTGACCGCAGTTCGATTCCCGGACCTGGTGGCTTAAGCTCACGCCGGGAGCATGTGCGTGCGTGCCCAAGATCCCGAGAGGAGAATGGAGAAGGGATTGCGGTGTGGCCATCGCCCTGGGGGGTGATTTCTTGCTGTCTGTCTCTCTCTTTCTGGTGAGGGCATGTGCCCTATAGGAAAAAACCTCTTCCCCCAAAAAAACAAACAAAACAAAACAAAACAAAGGAAGAAAGAAAGGAAATGGTGGCTACTGCCTTGGCCTCTTTTTGTTTTCTTCCCGTTCATGAAAGAGCATGTGTGTGTGCATGTACATGCATGCACATGAGACAGGAGAAGAGCGAGGAGTACCCTCCATAGTGTCTGGTCTCACACGATCTCCCTCCAGTTCTCTAGCTTGTGGGCTCTTGGGCACTCACATGTGCACCTGGTTTGTTTCTGGCTGACTGGACTGGGATTTGAATCATGGTTGCCATGTGGCTTCAGCACTGCAGTTTGGCACATTGCTGCCTGCACCAGATACCTGGGCTGCCCCTTTTGGCTTTTACTGTGACTCCTTTGTCACGTTCCGCACTGAGCTGGCTTTACTGCAGGCCTTGTCTGCTCCTCTGTTACAGTTAGGGACCTGCATGTGTCCGTTGCTCTCCGTATCGTTCTGCCCCAGCCTCTTTCCCTCATTCTCAGTTCCTAGTTAAATGTCTAACACAGCAAGTGCTTATTAAATAAATGACTTTAAAGACATTAACGTTTTATTTCCTTAAGTTGAAAATAGCAGAAACACTTTGGTCATAGAACTACTCTGTGTCCAGCCTAAAACTTGTATTCTCTAAGCCACAATTCCACGTGTTAGTTTTGCAAATTTCGGTTCATGTAAATCATCAAAAATAAGTCAACTACTGCAATCACTAGCAAGACCACAGCTCATCAACAAAGCCAGACCCTTAGAATGAGTTGTTTTCTCATACCCTTTGCTAACTCTTGAGTTTCATTTTCTTTCCCATTGTTCTTTGGAACTATGACAAGCCCCTCCTTGTCTTGCTTTCCCAACAGGTCAGTTTTGATCACCAGTAAGTAAGGTAGTTCCATTTCCTGAAATGCCACATAGCTGGGCCTGAAGGCATGTAAAGTTCTCAACAGAAACAAGAAGAACATCAAACAGGAGAGCCTATTTTTAAAGATCCCAGACCACATTAAATTTAAAAGCATAACTAACCCCCGTTTGAAAGTTAGAGAAATTTTTTCCCCCCGCTATAGGGCGCGTGCGCTCGCCAGAGAGAGACAGAGACAGAAAGCGAGAAATCACCCCCCATTCTCCTCTCGGGATCTTGGGCATGCACGCACATGCGCCTGGCGTGAGTTTTAAGCCACCGGGTCCGGGACGCGAACCGCGGTCGAATACATGGGAGTCCAGCGACATAGCCATTACGCTAACTGCTGGTTCCCTAGAGAAATATTTAATGCAAAAAAAGTGATTAAAAGCATGCCAACATGAGCACATATGCACACAATCACATAGACATACGTACTTTTTTTGCACATTTTTCTTTTTACTTCAAGCCTAGTAGAATAGACAGAATCTCACTATCTTTCAGCAAATTTAATTCCTTTAGTTGGAAATTGTGACATTCCTGTTAATAACCAAAGAAGATAGAAACAAGATTAATTTGTTTGTAATTTATTTTATAAAAGATATTTTTCTCTTTTTTTTTTGGATAGGTTTTTTGCTATAGGGCATGTGAGTTCGCCAGAAAGACAGAGACAGAGAGACAGAAAGTGAGAAGTCACCCCCCAGGATGGCCACGCTGCAATCCCTTCTCCTCCATTCTCCTCTCGGGATCTTGGGCACACACATAGGTGCACCTGGCATGAGTTTAAGCCACCGGGTCTGGGACTTGAATTGCAGTCGACCACATAGGAGTCCAGCGACATAGCCATTATGCCAACTGCTGGTCCCTAAATATGTTTTCAGGTATCTTGGGTGTAAACCTTGTAACTGGAATTGCTGGGTTGTATGGTAACTCTATCTTTAACTTTTCAAGGACAAAGCAGCATATTTGGGGTTATGTGGTCACTTTGTGTATGTGAAGGGTGGCTAGGGAGGAAAAAGTGGTAGTATTTACTGGCAGATAAGTTCCTTCAAGGAGAGGTGCTGTTTCAGAATGTAACCTGCTTAGCAGTAAAAACAGTACTCCGCATGCAGCAAGTAAATAAAGCTTGTTTTACCCAATGGTATTACTGCAAACCTTTGTCTTCTGGGTGAAAAGTCATTCTTGTATTTCCATGATAAATCTGAGTAATATGAAAGTAATGGAAATCTTCCTTATTATAGGAATCCTAGAAAATCACTCAGTATGCACAGATAAGAATCACTGAGACTAGGAATATCTAGAACCCACTTTTTTGGCTTTGTATCCCCAATATCCAGAAAATACCTTCATGAAATGTTGAATAAATTTAGGTGGGGTTTCTGCATTGTAGGAGTCATGTCCCATTAGTTATTATGTGCACCTAGGCTCTTGCTTATGCCTAGTTAATGTACAAATCTGACTGACTATATATATAAATCCTTACTCAAGTCTGAACAGGCTTAAAACATCATCAGATTAAGTAATAAAGGGAGCATGATAAAATTGCAAAAGGTGTGATAATGATAAAAGCTGAGCATGTTATGCTGGTTAAGAGCATTGATCGTAGATTAGCATCATAGCCTACTAGTTACTAAAGTAGGATCCCACATGGCCGAGAGTTGTTCAAATCTTGGCCACACTGGCTTGAAAAACACACTAGCACATGAGTGTGCCTGCCCCAAATCTACACAATGGATAAAGCACTAGTCATCCTTTCTGCCTCTCATCTCTCTGGCAATCAACACAGACCTCTTGCAATAAAAAAATTTAGCAAAGAGCAGGTATTTACTGTTTGCCCTAAGCGTTACTATTGATAGTATAGTTTTATCACACAAACCTTTATGAACCTAGTTTAGACGGGAAAAGATGGCCAATACACCTTAAAGGGGAAATTATTGTGAACTAAAATGAAAACTGATCTTAAAACCTCCCCCCCCAAAACAGTACTAAGCTCAAATGACAGACACTGTAACTGTCATATAGATGGTCAAATTAAGATTTATGAACCCCAAAGTGAGAGGACAAAAAGGCTAGGCTGAAAATACCATTCTGACATGTCAAATTAGTTTTTCAAAAATGCTCTAGTATGCTGTGAAATCCAGTTATTTCTTACCCCACTCTATAACCATTACTACAGAATTAGGCCTCACTGTGACCTCTTTTCAATCCCCAATTTTTTTCCTAAAGATTTTTGCCAAATCATGTGCAAGCTCAAAGACAGGCAGTGAGAGGGAAGGCGAGAATACCCATCCCATGGCTTCACTGCGAGTCCCTCTCCTCTTTGGATCTTGGGCGCATACACACATGCCCAGTCTGATTTTAAAGCCACTGTTCAGTAACTGTGGCTGGCCATGTGGGAATCCAGCACACCACCTGCTGGCCCTTCTTTCTCTTAAGCTCAATCTTTATCTGGATCTGCTGTATGTATGGTTCAACCTATATAAATAGCAGCACTTCTTACTCCCACTGGTAAAACACACACACTGCCTAATAAGTTTTACAAATAAAGAACTATTGAGTTGGCAGGTGGCGTGGTGGTTGAAGCAATAATTCTTACAGGGTTGGCAGCAGTTTAAGTCCTGACCCTAAAGGCCTGAAAATCAGAATAGACAGATGAATAAATTAAAAAAAAAAAAGCAAAAAATAAAACATAAACTAGAACCCCCCCACAACTACAAACCCTTTCCTGTGCTCTACTGCCAACATTTTCAATGATCTAGTAACCTAGACTATAGAAGCAGAATGGCATTATTACATGGACTGAGACCACCTTAGTTCAGATTCTAGTACATCCACTTTAATAGCTGTTTGATTTGTTACTCTATACGGAATATGGTTTTGCTAAAGATGAATACATGTGAAGTATTTTCAAAAAGTACTTAGACTATGTTAAATAACGGCTATGTGCCAAAGGCCACTAACAAAATTAAACTGTCCACCTATACAAATTACTAAAGTTGATCACAAAAATCCTAAATGCAAAAGGGCTGATACGATGAAACATACATTTCAGTTAAGTTCAGAGTATGTATGTATGTATGAAGTCTATAGTTATTTAATATATAACTCCACCCTTAAATGAAGATGTTCATTCTATTATGTAGATATTTACTCTAAATGTATTCAGAGAATACGTTTCTTTCTCTAAAAAGAAAAAACAAAAACAGGAAAAAGAATACATCTCATACAGCATTAAACTAAAATTATAGGGGGATTAATCACATTAAACAAGGTCAAAAGGAAACAGCTCGCTGTACACTAAGTTGCACCAGCAATTTTTTCTCTTTTCATTTGCGTTTATTTAAACACAGTTCTCAAAACATTTGAGTGAAATTGGGCATCCTTTGGTAAGCAAAGGACCTGAAAATAATATTTAAAAAATGAACAGGCAAAGTCTTCAGTTTATCCATGACACAGGTGTAGTGTTCCCTCTCTATCTTGAACTCTGAAGCACCCAGTTTTTTCAGTCTAAAAACTAGAACAAGAGTACATCTGTGGTGGAATGTATTGTCACGTGCTGATTACTAGTTGAAATACCATTATCCCCTTGTAACAGCTTAAGAAATAGCCTCTTTAAGGCATACACTGTGTAACTCTTTTCTTATTACCTGCTATATATAATACAGATTACATAAAAGCTGACAAATCCACATTTTTATAAAGCAGTAAGCATTTGCTGTATTGAAAAATTTTTAGTTCTAATACTAGCAGTACAGAGTTACAGAGCATAATTTTTAACACTCAGTTGCAGGTATATTTAGTATGGCATATGTTTCATGGACTGGAGGAAAACGGGCATTTTGTCTTTAAATTTACTACTGACAACTTAATCTGAACAGTTCTGCTAAGCATTGATATGTTAGAAAGGAAAGTAAAAATCAAACTGTTTATTGTTGCTTTTTGCCATTTGGTAGCATTTTACATACAGGCTTCGATCTTCAGAATACCCTGGATTCAGTAGAAAAACCTTTTAAAGGAAGTTTTGTATAATAGAAACTTCTCAGCAGTCAAAATTTAGACTGTAAAAAAATACATGCAAAACATACTTTTCTGAAAACACTTAACTTTGAACAAAGCACCGAACTACACAAATGCAGAATGAAAACAGCATTTCAACTCCACCAAAAGTAGTCATCATAAAAGGTGTAAAAGTCACCTAACTTCACTAGGCACTGTTCACTTTTTAAACAGGAGACAATAAAAAATATTGTCCACAAACAATATCCCAGCTCTAGGGCAGGTTTCAGAAAGTCTTCAACTTCATGCTTTAATAGCGACCTGGGAAGAAAATAAACACATTTTAATACTGAGAACTGAATGAGAACATGTGCAGGCTAATGTATTTTTTAAAAGGAAAAAATGTAATGGCTCAACCTCTATATGTAACCTCTGTATATATAGGGAAGGAGTAGATCCTACATGGCCAACCATGGCTTGAATCCAGGCAAGGTGTGGGTGCCCCTTTCGGCAGTGGTTCCCAACATTTTTGGCAACAGATACTCGTGTGTGCTCTTGCCAGAGACAGAGACAAAAAGTTAGAAATCACCCCCGAATGGCCACACTACAATCCCATCTCCTCCATTCTCCTCTCAGAATTTCTGACACACATGCAAATTCCCCCCAGCATGATTTAAGCCACCAGGAGCTGAACTCTGGTCAGTTATGTGGGAGAGTTCAGAACCTCAACCAACATGCCACCTGCTGACTATATAATCAACCTCTTCAAAGCTGAGATAGGTGATCACCAGCTTGGGGAAAAAGGTCCTGCCTTAGACTTCCAAAATCTAGGCCAATGTCTGAAACATGTCTAAAATCCCAATGTTCACTTGTGCCCATAATTACGGTTTGACTCTCAGCCAAGCCACTTTTACCTGTTGATTTGAAAATAGTCGTTATCCCTTGAAGTGAAAGACTGAACTTGTTGAACAGGTTGGGTACGTCACATAAGTAATCACGTTTTGCAATCTTTTGAATAGCTGTCTCTCCTAAAATTTCCTAACAAATGTCCTCAACAGTAGGCAGGACCAACTCTTCACCAATAGTAATGGGCTTCTTAAACTTTAGCAAACACGGCTAGTCACTTAGAATGCAATTCAGAGCATACACATTTGATAAAGTAACAGCCTTAAATAACTGCTTCTGTTCTTTGTGTCCCTGGTTCTTTTTCTTGAAAAACTCCAAAGGCTTGTCTTTTATTACAGGGTGGTCTCTATGTAATGAAGCAGTTTCAAGATGTCATGGCTTCTTTGCATAGACCACCACCACAAACTATACAAAGTGTGGCTACAAGTAGGCTTGACTATATAAACCACCTGTTGAACTGAACCCATAATTTAAGGACTCTTGGAATTTTATTTAAATGTAGCTCTTTGCAGAGTCTTAACATGCTGTCAAGCTGCAGTTGGACTGTCACTTGCCACTTACAGGGTTTGCGATTGAGTCTGCAAGCAGCTGAGTTTTTAGTCTCTGAGGAGTCAAACCTCTTTGGTAATGTTAATCAGCATTTGCAGATGTTCCCCAGCACCAGCACCTCAATGCCACTGGCATTAGATTCTCATAAAAATGGTGCCCAAGATCCTCTGTACTTGTGGCTCACAACAAGGTTTGCACTCCTCTAAGAAGCTGAAGCCTTGCTTGCTTGCCCACTGCTCACCTCTCCTGCTGTGTGGCCTGGTTCCAAATAGGCCACAGACCAACACTGTGGGTTGGGGCCCTCTCCATTAAGAGTACTCCTTCCACCAGCATATTTAAAAAATTCTGACAAGAGGGTAATGTACATTCACTGGAGAGACAGAATGAGTGAGCGAAGGAGCAAGAAAGTACTGTGCTCCCCTGGCACCCAGGAAGAGTTGCGGTATAATCCCTTCATCTGAACCCTAAGGCTGGCCATTTGGGATCCAGTTACCTTACCCACTATGCCATTAGCTGGCCTCCTCTGGCAATTTTTTTTTTAAAAAGACAACCCGATATACCATATTTCTTCATGTGAAAATAGAGGAAGTCTTAAATGAATGGTTACTTTGCTGTGATATGGTCAGAGCAGTCCTGATTTACATGCAAACAAAATCTTATTAAGATTCAAACTTACGAGGAGAGTAAGATCTTGATCTGGAACGAGATCTGTATCCCCCACGACTGTAGTAAGGAGAAGGTGACCGCCTTCTGTAAACAAATGTTAAGACTGTCTAAATCTCTAGAGTCACGATGAGAAGAAATGACAGAAAATTTAAGAGGATAAGAACATAGCAACCAGGAATAAAGAATGACTGAAATCATAAGCTATTACCAATGATTTCAATTTTTACCTCACCTGATCTCATTAAGGTGTAAAATGGTTCCACTGAATATTAAACCTATTCATAAGCCCAGTTAATTTTTCTAAGCACATGAAGCCTATTATATTTTCTTCAGTAAGAACATTTTTGTGAACTTCACGTAACCCAAACCTTTTAAATTTTATTTTGAGGTCGATATTAAATCATGCCCTGGCATACCTGTAAATCTGATCCCTGTCTTGAGCAGCTCTCCATCCTCCTCCTCCACCACCACCTCCTCTGTAAATAGAACAAAATGAAACAATATATTAGGTTTTGGAAGCTTTTAAAAGAACAGTAAAATTAAATCACTCAAGATGTAAAGAAAATTTAGTAAAAGATAAAGTGATGAACAGTCGCTTTTGCCAACTTAAAAAAACTGGTATAGAGCTCTCTCTGGTGGCTGAAATGATTATTACAGTACCTTTCTAAATAAAATAATTTCAAAACCAGGAAGACCTTAACCATTCCAGCCTTGGTAAATTGATCTTCTAAGTTCTACTTGATAATGTTTATAAAAACAAGGGTTGTTTTGTGGGTGCTACAATGGTGGATGACATCAAGGCATACTTAAGGAATCATTTCCGTAGTGGTGTTACTTTGGGAATTGTCAACTCTGCTTAAACATTACCAAATAGTAAACATAGTTTTCACACTATATTTTATCACAAACTATTGTCAACAGGTAATAATCATATAAATGTATATTTTCACAAACAAGGTAGGGTCTAAACTACCCATGGCTGTTAAAATACAGAAAGTGAGAAATCACCCCTGCCCCCTAGAGGATGGCTACGAGGCAATCCTTTGTCCTCTCAGGATTTTGGATGTGTGTGTTAAGTGTGCCTTGTATAGAGTACTCCTCCACCTCCCTAACCTTAATTTTCAAGATACTGGGACAAGGACTTGAACTGTGGTCAACTACATGGGAGTCAGGAGTCCAGCGACATAACCATTACGCCACATGCTGGTCTCTATAGCTCTACACTTTAAACAATTATACTTCCCTGCTGTCCAGTACATAACCGACACCAAACAATGCTTCGTGACAACACTGCCTCTCCAAAATATGGCTTATGAAGCTTGTTTTTAAACGAAGGTGACTGCCAACGTTGAACCAGGGAATTCAGTTGGTTTGAACTCCATGTTTAAAAAGAAAACATACTAGCTTTTATAATATATAACCTTGCATTTAACTTTAGAACTATTGTCAGAAGCAGTTCAAATGTACAAATACACTCACCAAATTAACATTTAAAGAGATATAAACTTAAAATCTAATTTAAACTCCAGCATAAGAGGTTGTTTTAGCCTGTTACAATTGAATATTTAAAAGATCCCACTGCTTTTACATACTTTGTAATTCAGATTCACAACAAGGGATCTTTCTACATAATAATTTACCTGTATGATCTGCTATAGTAGTCCCGGTCATCATAGCCTCGATCATATCCTCTGTCATAATAATCCCGACGGCGCGAGCTGCCACTGTAGATAGATTAAAGAAATCATAGCAATCATGGTGCATGATTATAATTCTCTGCTGCATGCAGAGCATTATGTTTAAATTTATAAATGAATTCAATTTAGGATTTTTTTTGGTCAAATATACACATATTGCTAAGAATCATGACAAAGTGAAAAAAAGTCCTTTTATAATCTAGTTCAATTACTCAGGCACGTGTTTTCCACTGTTTAAAAACAAAACTTGGTGGGCTGGCCAGTGGTTTGGTGATAAAGGTGGCTGGATGGTTCAATCCCCAAACCTCGTAGGCAGAAAACCACTCCTGGCACATATGCATGTGTGCCCAAAATCCCTCAGAAGAGGGGGGAGAACTGCATAAGGGAAGGGACTATGATGTCAACATTCCCTATGGAGGAAGCTTTTTCATCAATCCGCTCTGAGAACCACACCCACTTTCTGGGGAAATACTGAAAAGTGCACTTGATGAAAGATTTATACACAAACTTAATTTTTTCTTGTTAAAGAGAAAGAGAATTTTGCTATAGGACTGAAAATGAGAGATCACTTCCCCCGACTGGGATGGTCCTACTCTTTGGACTTTGGGAGCTCACACACGAGTTTCAAGACAGTGGTCGGTCACGTGGGAGTCCAGCACTTGTAACCATTATGCAAACCACTGGTCCCACAAACTTAATCTTAGCAGTCTAATTTCTATTATAGAAAAAATGTCCAATCAGGAATATTATCCAGCAAAGCCAAAATTCATGTCACTTCCTTATGACAAGGTAAAATGTGATATAAAGGTGTCAATATTTGCTGAGTAAAATATTTCCAATGCTTATACTTAATAGTTTTAGCCAGCTAAAAAGGCCAGAAAAAATGATCCACACATTGACAAGATTCTATGAGGTGAAAAGACTTTGCCTACAAACAAGCATTTCTTTGAGAAAGTGAACTGTCAATGACATTTTTATGTTCAAGGTACTTACTAGGTAGGTCTCCCCATGTAAATTCCTGGTGTTGGGGTATGTGGTCTTTTTGTTATAGAGAAATCAACTCTGATCCTACGCCCATCAAGCTCCATTCCATTGGCACGCTCTTTAGCCTTCAAAAGACAAAACAAATTATTCTATACATGCTAGACAGACCACTAATTTACCATACAGCCATAAATAAGATCTCAATGGATATTTCAGGTAGGTGCATCAAATTACTTTACCACTGGGCCAGGGCATATGCTCTATACATTATACACAGGTTGTTCCCTCCACTAAATAAACAAAAAGTTAGCTCTAAGGGAAAGCAGATGGTGTAATGTTATATCATTGGGCTCCCACATAGTAGACGGTGGTTCAAATCCCACACCTGAAGACCAAAACTTATGCCAGGCACACATGTCCAAAATACCGAGAGGAGAATAGAGAAGCGAAAGTCCTGTGGCTATCCCCCTGGGTAGCGGTTTCTCACCTTACGGCTCTCTGCTAGCACATGTGCCCTACAGCAAAAATCTCTTTAAAAAAAAAAAAAAGTCTAACTCTTAAAAACCTAAAACATGACCAGCAAGTGATGTGGTGTTAAGGTGCTAAATCTCACAGGCCCAACTGTACAGTTAAGAGTCTCAGAACCAGGAGTTTGGGTGTGTGTGTGCATGTGCGCGCAAAGAATCATAACGGGTTCATTTAGAGACTGGAGGAAAAAAGACTGCAGAGTAGTGACCCTGCCAAGGGGTGGGGTTTTTTTAACTCATATTTTCCCCTCTCTAGTCAGAGCATGTACCCTAAAACCGAACTTAAAACCAAAAATCTAAAACTTTACTCAACACGCAGACCAACGTCAACGGGACCCACGAACACTGGAAATAATTATCCTACAAACTGGACAAAGCCTCCAGCTCTAAAACAATGCATGGCATACTCTGTATATGCCTCTCAGGATAAAAATTTAAATAGCCGTAAAACCAAAATAGTATTTCATGGCAGATAGAAACTACACAAAATTCAAACGTGTATGTCCATAAATGTTTTACCAAAAGCATAGCTCACACATTGAATTATATATTAACTGTTTCTGTGTCTTAACAGCAGTCAGTTAGTTGTGACTGAGGTCTCCTTTCTCAATACTTAAGAAGTGTTCTAAGCCCTGCTCTGGAAGCCAAAGGCCTGGGTCAAAAAAAAAAAAAAAAAAAACACAAAAAACAAAAACAAACAAACAGAAAAACCCACAAAAACCCAAAAAACTAAATTCCTTCATCCAGAATACAGTTATCTGAAACAGTATGAGCTTTGTGTGTGTGTGTGTGTGTGTGTGTGTGTGGGGGGGGGAACAAAAAATCCCACCAAAAAAAAAAACAAAACAAAAAAAAAAAAAAAAACAAAAAACCAGAAACAAAAAAAACACAACCCATTCCAAAGAGGTTTGTTCAAACTTTGAGGAAACACTCTTTAACGGAAACAGAGCTCATTTTGGTTCTCTAACAAAACTAAATTATGAAATCTGGAGGCCCAAACTGCCAGTATCCTTGGGCAAACTGTACTTATGATCTCTGGCAACTCATTTTTTCCTTAAATGATGCCATGACACTGTGAAAGCTACCCTCAAATCTCTCAAATTTCCAGTCATCCATTAAGCTACATTTGGCTTTCAATTCCTCCTTCAATAGATCCTTTTAAAATTAAGCTGCTCCTTTAAAAAATTAGTTTATGATCTTCAAAAAGTAGTACAATTTTCATGAAGAATTATATAAAATGATTTAACCTAGCTCACACATGTCAACAGTGACCCGTCCAAGGGTTCAGCATTAAATATTTCCCCTAACCTTTCTTTGTATTTGCCTTTGGAAATTATTTCAGCTACTATCCTTACGTTCACCTAATGCTTTCTGAAGTGGGGTCCAAATTCACAATCTATATTTTTATTCTCTATTGTATCTCAAGACAAAATCCAAATGTAAAACCACTTGCTTGCCAATATTCATTGCTTTTGAGTAAATATCGGCAAATTAGTGATGTTACACTTGCATTTTTCTTCCTTAGTCATTACTTTAATCATTCTGGTTATTCTCCATGCTAGAAAACATCCCATGGCTCCATGTAAACATTAATTACACATTCTAAGTCAGAAAACTACTAATTGTTTTAGACAATGCATTGAAACAGTATTGTGTATAAATAAAAAAACCTTGAGACTTCAAAAAAGTAATCTTAGAGAGGACTGAATAAGCAGTATAGTTGGCTGGAGTTACTGAAGCAGAGTGTTAAGACCAACTGCCAAGTCGCACATTTGTTATTCTACCTGTATTTAAAATTTCCCCTCAAAAGGTGGTGTCAGATTTCAGAGTACTACTGAAATCTTCATTCCCCCCAAATTCATTTTAACCTGAAACCACAAATGCATATTCTACTAACACTTTAAAGCAAAAGTTGTCCTTTGTCAATCAAGTTAAGTAACTTTAAAAGGGTTGGTGTTACACAAAGGCACAGGAAGACTTGTACTTACTTCCTTGGCATCATCTACATTTTCAAAATATACAAAGGCAAATCCTCTTGAACGCCTAGACTGCTGGTCATACACAATAGACACATCAGCAATGGGGCCATATTTAGAGAATACTTCTCTTAGATCTCTTTCTGTGGTGTATAAGCTTAACCCAAATACTCCAAGACAACAGTTGGGATCAGGATTTGCCTAGAAATAGAAAAATAAATGTTAAATTAAAAAAAAAAAACCAAAACCACACATATTAGCTAAAATATCACTAATAACACTGTTAACCATTACAAATACCATATAGAAATGATTCAACATTAAAGCTTCATTTGGATAAGGTTTCTACCATAGGGCATAGGGTATGTGTTCTCCAGAGAGAAAGAGTGTGAGAAATCACCTCCAGGGGAAATAACCATATGTAATTACTTCTCCTTTTTCTCAGGATTTCTGAGAAATCTCTCATTCTCTCACATGTGCCTGGTGTGATTTTTCAAGCTGGCAGATCTGAGACTTTAACTGCAGTTGGCCACAATATAGCACTTTAACCACACCACCTGCTGGTCGAATATAACATCCATTTTTTCCCCAAGAATGGTCAGAAAAGACCAAAACAAAGCATTTCAATCTCAAGCATTAATACTTGCATGAATACTTAACTTTGCATGACAAATCTGCCGTACAAGAATTCTTAAAATAAATAAATAAATAAATATTAACCAGGATCCCCAAGGTTAACCAGAGTTCAGGTTCCAACCCCTTCTGTTAATAACAAAAAATACAGCAGGGGCACGTGTGCACAAAATCCTTTTGGGACAGAGAACTAGGGGAAGAATGATTACAGCCCAAGTGGCCCAGTGGGTGTGTTTTTTCTCTCTCTCACATATACCCACACACGGGGCATAACACACACACACACTAAACATATAATGCAATGCTCTGAACTATCAGAAAGATATAGAAGAGCATGTAGTTTGATTTTTTCTTACATAAAATTATTTAAGTGTTTATACAAGCACATGTATTCACATAACTGAAGCCCAAGAACCTATACAGTATACATCAGTGCATACAGCAGCTTGCATTCATCACAAACAAAACCAATAAACAAGTTGCCATTGCTAGCTATTTGTTAGGGAGAAATTCCATTCTACTCTCAAAAAGTTTCCTGCTGCTCCCTCAATCAGATCATACAATAAAAGCCCAGTATAAACACACTAAATAGCATTTCATTTGAAACCTCCCGTGGAATGAAGAAAGCCTTAATACCCAAGAGTTTTACTTAAAAATCTAATGGGCTGAAGTTAAACCACTGTGTCAATACAATGCATAAGTGACTGACAATCCAAATATAAATCACACAGATAAACTTTCAAAGAGACCTTCAGGACCAGCAGATGTTAACGTCAATAGACTTCCCACATAGTTGACCATGGTTCCGGTCCTAGAACCTGCAGCTTAAACCTCAAGGTGGATGTGTGTCAGCATGTGCCCAAAATCCTAAGAGAAGAATGGAGCAGAAGGGATTGTGGTATGGCCAACCCCTGAGGGTGATTTCTCACTGTCTCCCTGGCAAGTACACACTCCTTACAGCAAAAATCGCTTTCAAAAGAAACTCTAGGGACTGGCAGTTAGCGTAATGGCTATGTTGATGGACTCCCACGTAGTCGGCTGAGGTTCGCGTCCAGGACCCAGTGGCTTAAAACTCATGCCGGCTGCGTGTGCATGCGTGCCCAAGACTCCAAGAGGAGAAGGGATTGCGGCATGGCCATCCCCCCTGGGGGTGATTTCTCGCTTTCTGTTTGCTGCCTGTCTGGCGAGCGCACGCGCCCTATAGCAAAAACCCCTCCAAAAAGACTCTAAAAATCACCAAAAAGCCTCTTAAGTTTTCACTCATTCTTTCACTATTAAAAGTCTATTATCAGACAAAATTGGTTCTAATTGAAAACAAAGAGAGTCTACTGTGTCAAAACAGTATCTTACCCGGTTCCCAACATGGCGCCTGCGAGTAGACATGGGAGAGTGACTGTGACTGTGTCTCCTACGATAATCTCGACTATAAGATCTGCTACGGGATCGCCTATGGGAGCGAGATCGTGACCGTGACCGAGTATAGTGCCTCCGAGAGCTTCTTCTGGATCTAGACCTGAAAAAACAAAGGTTTCAAGGTTATGACGAAATAACTGACAATAGATGGCTTTTAATTCTTTCACTACCCTATTCTAGAGTTAAATTTCAAAAGGAAATATAATCCAGGTACATGCTAATATAGTTACCAAGTAAACTGAGACTAGCACCTTTCTTTAGTAATTTCAAAATCAGCTGTTCCAACATTTTGTCAAGTTAAGAGAAAGGTGTAGTGTTCTGATCATTTGAAAACCTTAAAGCATGCAGTGTTTGCAGTATTTCACTGTCTTGGTTTGTAATCTTTGATGCCCAAGTTATCACCCTGTATTTGTCTTTCATTATGCCCACCATTCAGTTCACACACCAACAAATACCACACCAAATAGTTTTCCCCAGCAGTTTTATTCCCCCCAATCAATGAATAGCTCTTGACTACAGTGACCATATATAAATTTTCACCAAAACCAGGACATGCCCGACAACAGGCAGAAACTGGGATTATCCTGGGCAAATCAGGACGTACAGCCTATTCTTAACCAACAAGGGGTGGTGGTGGTGGTGGGGGAGACAATAACACTGTGGTACTATTTGTTTTATATACACATGTATGCACTTTATTAGACTACACTTGCTTATCAAGAACTGCAGCTACTGAAAGCCAATGTTCTCCAGTATGTTTGTCATACTAAGCAGGTTACATACAGTGAATCCTCACAACTTTGAAGAACTGGTACCATTACTAACTCGCCTTTTATGGACAAGAAAGCTAAAGTTGAAAAAGTTAATCTGCCAA
This sequence comes from Tupaia tana, assembly GCA_026018925.1. NCBI lineage: Eukaryota > Metazoa > Chordata > Mammalia > Scandentia > Tupaiidae > Tupaia > Tupaia tana. The sequence continues at coordinate 39,745,857 of JAKSZU010000020.1, read as the reverse complement.
AGCCAGGAAAAATAAAGGTAAGATTTTGAACCCTGACTGCAAAAGGCTAGGCTCTTGAGCACTTAAATCATCTATCTTCCAGAATTTGTTTCTAGTACCAGTATTAAACAGGCCATCACATGAGCTAACCCTCTCTACCTTCCTGGTTTACAAGCACACACCAATGTCAGAGCTAAGAGTAACGAGAAAATCTCAAGACAGTCTTTCTTACCTAGATTCAGATCGGGACCTGGACTTTGATCTGGAACGCCTGGAATCTTCCTTGGAGCGAGACCTTGCAGGGGTATGCCTTGCAGATTTCCCCGATCCGTGAGCACTTCCACTTCTGGAAGCAGAACGGGATTCCTACACGTAGATGTCAAAAGTTTAATTTGTATACTTTCTGGGCAACTTTAAAAATAAATTAAGCTGCTGTGAGATAAATAGCGAGGGAGAGCAATCCCCTTCCAAGGTAAGAAAACATAGGTAAGGGCAGAAACTGAATATACCTGGTATAAGTTTCAATGCTCCAATTGACATGAATCAATTAATCTGTCCTTTCTTCCACCTTTGGGAGCAGGATTAAGAGTTATCTGACCCCATTCACTTTGGAAAGGAGCACCAGAGCCAAGCAGTAAAGGGAACTGTCCAAGGATTATATTTTGGGAATGTTACTCCATAAAGACTAGAGGGAGAAAGAATCTTAGCAACTATGGCATCTACATACCTACTTCAAATTAAGTTGTAACTAATAAAACAAACCCTACCAAATTTATAAAACTTACTTTAAAATACTTATGATTTCTTTTTTAAGACCTCAAGCTGTATTTACTAATGAGTGAGAAGACAAGGAAGGTGATCTCGCTTCAACTACTAGAGAAAGACAGAACCCCAGTGGAAAGCAAGAACTAGTTTAAAGAACACTAAACCCTTTAAGACCCTATTCTGACTGACTACAGTGGGAAGTCCCTTAGAAACTCAACAACAACCAGATGGCACTAGGCGGCAAGGAAATGAATTCTGCGGAGTTCAGCAGAGAGGGTGCCAGAAATCCACACCTTTCCTCAGTTAAATGGAGATACCCCAGGGCAAATTTACATGGACAGATTAAGCCAGGGGCTCCTAATCTAGGACCCATGAAGGGAAGTTCAGGAACTGTATGTGAAAATCAAAGTCTAGGTAAAACTGTGTACTCAAAAGATGTACTCAGAACTGGAAAAAAACTGGCAGGTTGGGAGGGATAAAAAAGCTCTCTAAAGAAAACAGCAAAAGAATGGCTTAAGTAATTGCTCACCAAGGAGAAGGACATATGGCCAACTAGTCAACAGAAAAAGCATATATATAGTAAAAGTGGTGAAGCCAAGGGAAAGTTCTGCCAAGCAACAAAATTGTGGATGAAGAGAGGAAAGAATCCACTGGCTCTGACAACTAAATTACCAAATCAGATAATGATTTTCAGTTACCCAACTTAGCCAGAAACAAAACAGAGTCTACCCACAGAAAAAATAAACTCAAAAGAAAGCAGTATTACAGCAAATCACTGTAAAGTATGAATCAAAGTTTTCAGATAAAAGTTATCACAAGAGATCACTGTGTGATGGCTCTTCTGGCTATCACTGAAAGGACAGAAACAAGACCATTTTAAATGGTAGCCCCACAATTTTAGAATATAGCTTTGTGTTTTATGGTATAATGTATAATGGAGATGATCTGAAAGATCTTTTCTAGGAGGCTCCAGGGATAATTTTTGTAACACAGCAGAGATGGAAGCTTAAAACAGGGGTCTATAAATTCCCTAACCCAAGGTCCAAACAGCCCAAAACTTTCAACTAATACCTCAAAAGTCATTATAAAACAGGATGAAAAACAAAATATGGACAGCCTTTCCTCCCTACCCAACTTCCCACCCCATGTATGATAACTGCGAAGACATTAATTAAAAAAAAAAAGTAATAAAAAAAAAAGATATCCTTCAGTGAGAACAGCTTTTCTTAACCAAGAAAGATGTACTACTGCCCTGTAGGCCCCAATTCCTGATACTTTAGATTTCTTTATCAAAAGATCCAAACACTAATATTTACGACATAACTCAAACCCCCCTCTTAGGACAAAGATCTCAAGACAAGGACTTGTCTGCCATCTTTTACCAGAGGCAAAAGCTAATCCACAAGAGAAGCTAGAAATGGGTTATGTAAAAGCTACCAGAAGCATTTACTTTAATGCTAGGAATATTCATGGAATTATAACCTTTAATAAAATAAAAATTAAGCAATCTGCTCATGAGGGGAGAAGCAGAGTACATGAATGCCTCACATTAAGATTACCAATTGCTATAATTAACAGAAATAAGCATAGGAATCTAAACCAAGAATGTGGAAGTTAAGATCCCCTTTAAAGCCCTTGCTTCATTGAAAAGAAACTTTATTTGAAGCTGAGATGTCTCACCAGTCTGTTCACTTTAGGAGGGTTTTCCTAGCCTAGGGAACAAGCCTTAATAAAATCTCACAAAATTGCAAACAGATCAAGGCTCAAAGGCAATTTAGTATAACTTAGTTTTTCCTCAGCCTCCAAAACTAACAGGATCTGCAGATAAATGTCCACACCTTTTTTCCCTAGGGACACTTGTTTAAAAAGTCAAGGACCTCTACAATTATGCTGACCACTTAACTGGTTCAGAAAATTTCCCTTTTGGGGGTATGCCTTGCAGATTTCCCTGATCCGTGAGCACTTCCACTTCTGGAAGCAGAATGGGATTCCTACACATAGATGTCAAAAGTTTAATTTGTATACTTTCTGGGCAACTCAAGTTAATTTAACTTGTCTCTAATAAACAAGACCTAAAATTATTGAAATTCAAAGTATAATACTAACTTTAAACCTTAATACACAGGATAAATCTTTAAGAGCAGTTGGGAAAGCCCCTATCACACAATATTTCAATTTCTACTCTAAAAGCTGACAAAGTTAGAGGCATCACTACATTAAGCCCTACTAAAAGAAATATTCTGCAATGCCTCAAGTAAAGAAATAGTGAAAACTCAAATACCAGCATAAACAAAAATGATGCCAAAATTCACTGTAAGGCTCAAGGTCTTACAGACTTTTACCATATGAGGAATTAAAAAAAACTCACAGTAAAATAGAATTATAAGATTATTTTGGTGAAGTGTTTTGCAATCCACAGTTCTTTGCAATGTTCTTTTTTCACGAACTTTGACACTCTTTGTACTTGCATACAACCTGCAGGAAACACATCATGTATTCCCCCCTCCCTAAAAAAATGATATTTGAGAAGATGAAGTAGGAATAACCACCCAATATCTATAGTACTTTAAAACTAGATACGTTAGATTTAGAACTGCTCAAAAAGATCAGGGCCCTAAATTCAAGCTCACTTTAGTAGGTGTGAAACTAAGCAGCACCATGGTTTTCATTATACTAGTTATGTATGTTCCTAACTTCTTCTCCATCAGCAATATCTTTCTGGAACTTTGTCATCTTTCCTGCTCTGCTTGCCCCTAGCATTTAATCAGATCTCTATATTAAGTCTTTCCTGTACTGCCTTTCCCACATCAGAGAGCTGTCTTCCCTTTATTTCTCCAATGACCTGGGGAGGAGACATTTGAAGACCCAAAGATATTGTGGCCAAGAGGGAACACAAAAATGATAGTTCATTGGCAGTAAGGGTATTATCACCTTAAATCTATTTAACTTGGGCCATATAATCAAATTCCAAACTATTTTCTTTCCCTTATAGGGCTAACAGTTCGTTTTCTCTTTCAGACCCTACAGATCTTTCAGGTCTCTTGATTCCCTAACTTTGAACAGAAATGTATTTACTCTAAGCTATCAAACTGTTCACCTGAGCAATTTAGAACACATTAATGTTATTAGTTTATCTGTGTCAAGAAATTTTACAAAGCAGTAAGTGGGGCAAAGCAAACACAGAAACAGCCTGCTAACAGGGATAATTTCTTTCATCTTAAGAGACACAGAAATAGCTAAAACAAATTTCATACCTTGACAGTTTAAGTCCTAACGTATTAGAAAGTTACACCTTCAAGAAATGTCACTAAACCACTTTCTCCAGGAGCTTTAAGACTCAGTAACACTGAACAAAAATTTTAAAAGCTGGCTTCATTTCAGGGGAAAAAACCTTACAAGACAGATACTCTTAGTACTATTCAATTGGGTTAAAAAAACAAACAAAAACAAATCCATTACAGGTTGGCTACCACCGAGCATTATTTTGATGTGTACTTGTCTCATGCAACTGAGACCAACAGTATTAAATAAACCAATTATTTAACTGCCCAACTAAAACAAAAGAAACGCACAGAAAGGGAAAAGACAACTTTTGGATTAGACTTCTCAGTAAGTGACAGAAACCAGAACAGAAGTACTCTATGATCCATCCATCCCTAACATCACTGTAACAGCCAAATGTTTACAGCAGAAAAAGGGAGAGATCAAACACCTGTATTACACTTTGACACAGGTATCTTGTTCACTTGTTACCCACCTTTCTAAAGGCAGCTACTGCATTTTAAGAGAAATCCTAGTCATCCAACTGAAAACAGGCATTAAACAGAAAAAGAACTTGAATCACTTGTTTTTAAGACATACACACCTAAGTCTGGGCCTAACTAGTCAAAGCTTCCCTCTAATATAATTTGGAACAAAAAAGAAACAAAAAATCCCCGATGCTTTTATGCTCAAAGAAACTACTCTGTTCAATGCTTTGCTTGGATTTTGGGGGTTTGGTTCTATAACCATCCTGGTGATAATAATTCTGAAAAATTCTGAACAAAATGTTCTAGTGTACATTGTTCAGTACTGAAGAAAAGGGATCAGTGCTTCGTGAGAGTCCAGGTGGGTGGCACAGACCACGTGTTCAAATTATGGAGGCACTACTAGTGCCCCAGGACTAGCAGAGTCAGATAAAAACAAACAAACAAAAGCAAACAAAAACCAAATGCTCTAAAGGGGACAACATGAAGTCAATTGTTACCCATGCTAGAGAGCTCATTGCTGCCTGGTATTTGACTACAAATGATTATTTTTTAAAAAATTGCATTTCAATCATTTGACTAAGCAGTTAAAATTAGAATTACCTAATTTAAACGTTTCCCCTGGAAGGCACTTCTTTACCCTGTATATATTTTCTTCTATTAAACAAATAATGCATGCATGTTTAGCAAAATATACAGGGACACATAAACAGACTAGTAATTACTTAGCGTAGTGCTTTCTGATTCCAGATTACTTCTTATCTTAACTTCATTTTTATTTCTTTTCTTCATTCTTCCGTTTCAAATTCTGACTTCTTTCATCTTCCCCACTTCACACAAATTGCTCAATATTCTACAAGTGGGACTTCTGGTCTGATAATTAGCATGCATTCTTTCTTTTATTTTTTCAAATTTCAGCTTCACTTATTCCTGAGCTTCAAATACTCATTTATAAAACTTGTCAAATGACGACTTCCGCATTTTCCTTCTTCAACATTAACCTTAATAGAAAAAGAACAGGATGAAGAATATTTTAAAACTCCAGGATAAAATCCAGTGCCAAAACTGAAACTAGAAAAAAAAAATCCCTTCTCTTTTGGATTTTTTTAAAAAATAAAAAAACTAGAATATGCAGCTCAAAAAACTGAAACTACATAGTTCTGTTGGTTTCTAGAATAGATATGGTAATCTCATTTGTCTACTCCAAATAGATTTATCATGCTTAAGTTGAAAGTGAAATGCGCCACTGAACATTTACTGTTCATTTCACATTTTAAGGACTACAATTACATCTCACACTTCTTAATTATATTCAATAGAAAGTATTTTAAGTGTCAAAAGCACATCTCTAGTCAAAAAGTGACACACAAAAGTGCAAGAAAGGAAAGCACGGACAATTCATTTGTACAATGACAATGTCTCTGGGTTGAAGAGGCTGACAATATTCTGACTTGTCTAGCTAGAAAAAGAAATGTATTTAATGTCACACATTCTTGTACTGCCTATTTAAAAGATCTCTGTAGAAAGACAGATGTCAGAGAACCTGACAATTTGGAACTGCAGTGTTTGACCCACCCTTAGGGATAGCTGCTTTACTTAAGACTTTAGAGTCGTCCAATTACAAAATTTCGAACTAAAAATCCTTAGAAAAGAAGCTCAAGTCAACCAACTACTCAACTATATTATCTATATTAAAAAAAAAAAAAAACCCCAAAACAAACTTGAATCCAACAGTGGTATTTTCAGAGAATTTTGCTGTAAACTTTTCCCCTCAAATAAGCAAAATATTAATGTCTTCTGGATGTCCAAAATAAAAATCCTACTTTGAAGGTGGCAATGTCAGAAAACTACAGCTCACCTCAAAAAATCATGACTCAAAATTCAGCAGAGCAGTAAAGTATAACAGTATCTGTGGAACACACTAACCTTCATACATCATTCTAGTTCTTGTAATCCTGCATTTCACTTTATGATCTGTAATTTACTGTCAATAATTTCCTCTCCTAGTTTTATATTTTCTGAAAACGAGTTTATACTCTTAAAAAAGAAAAAAAAAAAAAAAAAAAAGCCTTTATACCCCTGGGCATAAAGACAACCAAGGCTATCCTGGGTAGTGTGATCTTTTCTAACAAGGTAAAACCGTAATTTTAGTCCAGTTTTATTATTATTAATATATCTACTCTAGGGAAAGAAATAATAGTTTCTACTTAAGGGAGTAGGTTTTCTTTAAATGTCCATCACTAAAATGTAATAGGAAATGTTTGCTGGCAGCACAAATGTAATCGTGGAATCAGAATGCCCAAGCAGATTTTCTTTAGGGCTTCCTAATGGTTCTGTACAGAAACAGGACTTAAATGCAGAAGGTACTGGAAGAGATTAAAACTCTCGATAATCGCCTACTTTTAAACATGGACGCCTTCTCATTTTTATTTCATTACCCTACACCAACCTTTTTCATATGTTCTAAGAAAACTAGTACTAGGGAATATATAAATGTTTATTTAAACTCTGCTGCTACGTTCAAGTGGCCACTTTATAAAAACCAAAAGACCAACAACTGGGCTAATGTTATTATGCACACTTGATTAAGAGACCTATTCAGAAATAAACAAACATGTCCCATTATCAAATACAAATTTTGTTAAAATAGTTGTAGTGGCTACAACTAGAATCCATTTAACATTAAACATGCACAAATCCATTAAGTTGATCGACAAGGCAGTATTTTAAAGAGAGGGAGGGGCAAACAAAAGCTTAGGCCAATTCAATAAAACCTTATTTAACAGCAAAACTGTCTACCAGAAGGGTGGATGAACAGAAAAAGCCCCAGACTGAGAACAGTCTCTAAAAACCACTGATTTATCTTATTTTTTTTTTGTTGTAAGTCTGTGCTTTGAAGAAATCTCTTCCAAAAATAGCATAACCGCTTACACATTCACATTTATAAAACATCCAGCACTTTCCAGCAAAACGTCTGAAGACTTTCAAAAGACTGCTAATCTAATATTGCACAGAAATGCAAAAAAGGGTCTCAAACCTGTCATGTGACTGTTGGTTGAACTAACAATCTGAAAACAACCTCCAAAACCCAATTCAAAGCAAAGATTTTTTTTTGAAAATTAAACACTATTATTTAAGAATGAACGACTTTTTGGGGGCCCATAGCTTAAGTACCAAGTGATAACAATACCTAATACCTATGTGACCCACACTCTAACATACCTCGGTTAAAACACCGTAAATTCCTAACATCAACCAGTCTCTTGTTGAAAAATAAAATTACATGTACACACTATTCAACATAGCACTAAAGGCTCAAGATATACACACAATTGTAGCTGTCTTTGTCTTATGCAAAACAAACTATGCAAGTATTATTTCTCACTTAGGTTTCATTTTCTTGGAAAGGGGGCCAAGGAAGGAAGCTGAGCAAGATGAATCCCAATAACACTCCCCTCCCTCTGGTGTCCTCTTCATTTGACAAAGCCAGTACTTACCTTGTAACTTCAATTTGAAAATGCCAATTTTTAATCCCAGACAATATCCAGAATATTAAAGCCGCCTTATTCAAAACGTAAGAAAAAAATTTTCCCGACTCGGTACCAAGAAATTCATACCTAACCAGACTCATCACAATGAGTGATGCACAATAATCCAAACTATAATATATCCTCCCACTTGATAGTAATTTCTTTGTTAAAGAAATTTGGTCTGATGGCTACAATTCTTTAGAAAGAAATGGGTTCAGAGATACTTCACTTTTGGAACTTGGAATTAAGGTCTATAAACAGGAAATAAAAAAAGACATCCCAAGATTAAGCAGAAGAGAAAAACTGCAGAATTCGAAAGGCAGTTAGATGGGATAGTATCCAGATGCTATTCATCTCTGCAGAGAGAGACTAAAGACAACGCACCTATGCTGTAAACGTGTTTCATCTACAAAAATAACTAATATTTGATCAGAGTATTCGCTCGGTCAAAAGAAAATGCTCACTACTGCAATTTGGTAGAAATTTAAAACATCTGGTTCATATGTTTTCTTAGGTTTTGAATTTTTTATAGACTCATTTCTTGATAGTAATTACAGTCCTATGGCAAGTAAAACAGTTGACTTATCCACAAGACCAAAAATACAAACTCCACACGTATCACCTACACATAAACTGAACCGCCTTAGGCCTTAAAGACCTACAACTGCCGGTATTACCTTGCACCGCTAAACTTACTATTTACGTTTTACTCATGTTCGAATACTTCAGAATTTTAACACGAGGTAACAGCCAACAATATGTGTTTTATCAAAGGCACATAAAATAACGTCAACTCCTTCAATCTTTGGAAATTACCATGAGAGGCTTCAATCTGGAACTGAAATGACATTTTACTTTTCCGCATGTGGTTTGGCCACACCAGGGAAGTCAAGTTATTAGGTCCGATAAACAGATTTCAGAATATATTTAACTGATTGAAATGGAATAAAAAATGTAAACCCCATAAACATAGATCAGAGACACAATGAATGTGTCTATACTAAACAATTACCAAATTGAGGGTTAATTCATTCCACATAACCAACTATAAATCTTTCTGTTTAAAGGGGGGGGGGGATCAGATAGATGGGCTAATTCTAAGACCTTTAAGGGAGGTGAGGGGGACATCATCCGTTTAGAACAATTAGGAAGATACATACAAATAAGGGAGTAGGATTTCAGAGAGATCTGAAATGCTGTAAATTAGTAACAGTCTAAATGTTTAGCCCATAACTCAGTAAAAACGTTTAGGCTCCCAGAGAAGCTATTCGTACCAGGTAAATCCAAAATTAACTCTGAATTTTTTTTTACTGCTTAAAGGAAAGGTTAGCCCATTAGTCTTGACTGTTCAAGCTTGCATCTTTTTAATAAAACTGTTCCACCGTGCGGTTTTGTCAAGCGTTCTTTTGTTTTAGAGACCATGTCTTTTAGGTATATTCCAACCGGAAAACGGAGAAACGCCTTAATATTTCGTAACTTTAAATCTTTCAGAAAGACTCGAGAAAACGCAGACTTGGCAACTTTAACTTTCCTTTCCACAATTTAGCAAATAACCTATTTCAGAATTGTGAAAAACACTAGAATGTTTTAATAGTAGAAACAGAACTACTTTTAAAATTCGAGATTCGAGTGACAGTATCTCGAGCTGTATCGCAAATCGGAACTTTTTTTCATCGTTTTCCCTCCTCCGGTGAAATAACTTTAGTCGCATTCAACAGAGAGCTCCTTAGTCAGAAATCAGTCTCTCTCCTGACCGCGTGTAGGTACCTAGCCATTGTCCTTAGTAACGGAAGACACTAAAAGGTGCCTGAAGACAAGACAGTCAAGTTTCTTTCCAAAAAATCCCCTTTGTAACGAACTATCTAAATCTTTTTCTGTTGAGAGTTTGCTAAGTTAGCGAACACTTGCTTAGCTGACAAACAGTATTCGGACCTAACGAGGCTCGCCCAGCACGGGGAAACTTGGGGAACAATAAAAAGTTAAACACGTAACCTATTCCTCTAAACAGCGTCAAAAGCCGATTTCTAGGGTGTTTCACCCCCCCGCCCCACCACAAAATCTCCTTAACCACCCAACAGGTGAGATTTAGCAGGCCTCAGTTTTGCCTCTAACTTGAAGCTTGCCAAGGTAACATCCGAGGCCGCAGGACCAAGCCATGCAGGGAAAAGCCAAGGAACTACTTTCTTTCTGCAACTAAATGCATCTTCACGGAACTCCACCCTTGGGGGTGGGAACGTTAAAATAACAAAAAGCGTATGAACACACGTCGTGGTTGTTTCAGAAGGCCCCAAAATAACGTAACGGCTCCAAGAACGACTGCCGCCCAATCCTTCGCAATCCCGTGGGAGAAACATCTCCACGGAACAATCCCAGTAACCGTGTGGTCGAACCGTATTCTCTACTCACGACCTTTGGCCGAAAAAGCACTCTCGGTATCCGAGAAAATCGCCTTTAACTGCCGGCGACACACCAAGGCGCGCGCGCAATCCCCTCCAACTAACGGGCCCAGAAGCCTGTCCGCCTCAGGTCAGTTTCCACGCAAACAGAGGCCAAGAACTCCCGGCGACACGGCTCGCAGTGACCCGAAACGCCGGTCGAAAAGCCCCGGCTTCCTCCCCCACCCCGCCGCGAGGAGCGCGGCCCGCCGACGCGCGGCCTCCGCCATTTTGTGCCTCTGGCAGCGCGCCCAGCCCGCCGGCCCAAGATGGCCGCGGCGAGCCTTCGCAGGAGCGCAACGGCGAAAGAAGACACCGCTCCCCTCCCCCCGCGCCGAGGGGCCGCGGCCGCCATTTTAATCCTTTCACCCCCTTGTAACGGAAAAAACGGCCGTCGCCAGCACGAAGCCACAGCCACTCGCGAGTGGCTTTAACACTATCAATACTACCCACAAGGGCTTTTTAAATTTCGTCTCCCATCCATCGTGGCTTCAGACTTCGGAGCCTAACGAGCCCCTGCCTCAAGGCCCGAGGCCGATGGGCCTAGAAAGAAAAACAAGAGGCTGGGACCACACAGCCGCCCCCCACACCACCTCCACGTACCCGCTCGCCGTAGTTCTGCTCGCCGCTGTCGCTCATGACTCCCGGCTGCTGTCCCCGCTCGATGTGCTTCACTCGAAGCCGCCAACCTCTTCTGTCTTCCGTAAAGAGGCTCCGCCGCAGCCTCGCAGGACTCAGGGACTGCCGAGCCGCTCAGAGACGAAGCACACTGCACCGCCTCCGCACGGGTTCTAACTCCCCCGGACGTGACGCGCCGCGCTTTAACCGCGCTCCTCCCCGCCCGGAACGCGCGCTTTCTCGGCCCCGCCTCCGTCCCGCCTTCACCCCGCCCCGTCCCGCCCTGGCCCCGCCTTCTCTCCCACCGCGGCGCCTCCGGGCCGGACGTGACGTCAGCCCTCCCTGGCGCGGCTCCGCCCCGTCCCCGCGGCTGTGTGAGGCGGGAAAGTGAGGGGGTCGGTGGCCTCCGTGGCGGGCTGCACTGGGCGTGGTGATGTCATCAGTTACGCCCGAATCCGTTCTGGAACTTGCGTCGGAGGCAGGAAGAGGTGCCGTACGTTTCTCTTCTCTCCCGCCTTTCCCAGCAGTTTCGGTCTTGGTTTGTGCTCTCCTTCCGTTCGACGGGGTAGGGCATCGGCTTCCTACTTCAGTGTTGGCGTTTATTGAACCGCAGTCATAGATCTTTCCCGAATAAAGTGTTTTTCAGCCAGCTCTTGATACACATAGGGATCGTTCACCGTCTACTCCGAAGTATAGTCTAATAAGGGAGAACTGTTAAGCACACCCTTACAAACTATGACTTAGAGTGCTAGAGGCTTGGGCAACTCTTCTCAAGGAGGGAAGATTAATTCCGCCATTACCCGAAAGCGCTTAGTTGGGTATGGTAGGAAGAAGCCGAATCTGGCTTCTCTGCATTTCAGAATCCTCGTACTTTAAGAAATGTGCTTGGGACCAGCAGTTAGCGTAATGGCTATGTCGCTGGACTCCCACGTAGTCGACCGCGGTTCGAGTCCCGGACCCGGCGGCTTAAACTCACGCCGGGCGCGTGTGCGTGCGTGCCCAAGATCCCGAGAGGAGAATGGAGGAGAAGGGATTGCGGCGTGGCCATCCCCCCTGGGGGGTGATTTCCTGCTTTCTATCTCTCTGTCTCTCTCTGTCTGTCTGGCGAGCGCACGCGCCCTATAGCAAAAACCTCTCCAAAAAAAAAAAAAAAAAAAAAAAGAAATGTGCTTGACGGATGAGATGCTTTGATACTTGTAACGGGCCACTTGATTAAAAAAAGAAAAAAAAAAAGCTTTATTTTAATTCTCCCAGTTAAAGTGTACATACAATTCAGATGGGTGTACTCGCCAGAGAGAGAGAGAAAGTGAGAAATCACCCCCTAAGGGGCCCTCACTGCAGTCCCTTCTCCATTATGATGGATTTGTGGCGTGCACACACAAGAGTCTGCAGATGGGGACTCCAAATGCCTAGGCGGCCATGTGGAGCCGGCTGCCTTAACCACCATGCCACTGGCTGGGCCACAACCCAGATGGGTTTTACTATCTTCACAGAATTAGGGACCAGCCCTGGCGTGGTCATTTGTGCCTGGAGTCCCCTGACATGGTGGCTTGAGAAACATGCCTGATGTGGGTGTGCAGAATCCAGATAGGAAGGAGAAATGGACAAGGCATTATTTTGTGACCATTCCTCATGGGGGGTGCTTTGTCAATTTTCCCTCTTTCTCCTCCCCTATAAGGGAGCACGTGTATACTCTAGCAAAAATAAAAAAAGAAAAAAGTGTGCAACCATCACAACAACCAACCAATTTTAGAGTTTCATCACACCAGAAATAAAACCAGTTACTCGTTAGCAGTAATTTTCCATCCCTTCCTCTTCCCCCTTTCCACAACCCTTCCAGATTTAAGTATACACGAATCTACTTGTCTATAGATTTGCCTATTCATGAAATTTCATACAACTGCAAGCATTTATTTTGTAATCTTTTGTAACTCACTGCTTTAACAGTATGCTTCAAGGTTCATCCATGTTACAGAATGTACAAGTATTTCAATCTTTATTGTTGAATTATATTCCATTACATGGATAAATCTGCTGGGGTCTAGCCTCAGCGGGGATGGGTTGACTCGTTGGAGGCGGCGCAGGAAAGGAAGAAGACTAAGGCCTCAGTGCCTTTTTTATGCACGTCCTAAGCCAGACACCTCCAGAGATTGCTCTCTGAGGAGTGACTGCTGCCAGGAATTATCGTGCCTTTTTATTGAAAATGTGATACATGCAAGTAAATGCGTGAGGGGCTACATGTTCTAATTATCAGTTCAATAGGGATCATAGATTCCATTCAGGGTTGGATTAAGGGTGGGTCTATTGAGGTTCCGCAGTTGTTCCTTTGATGTAGGTGGGTCTCCATGGAATGCAGTTTTGGGAAAGCGGTTCCAGTAAGCAGAGATAATTATCAGCTGATGCGACGGCAGCCATCTTGTGATTACTGAACACGATGCTGAGAAAAGAAAATTTCAAGTATAGATATTAGTTCTTATGGATCTTAATAAAGAATGATACTTATATAACTTTATAGGGATCTAAAACTTAATTTAAGGAATTCTAATATATTTATCTATTTTACTTGGTGAGGGCGGGGTTGTCTTGGGCCAGTTTCGGCCTAATCCTATTTTATGTAAAGAAAAGATTATCTTTTTTTAAAAAATTTATTTATTTTAACGTGACAGAGAGAGAGAGAGAGAGAGAGAGAGAAAGTGAGAAAGCAAGCCGCCAGACCCAGGACTCGAACCGTGGTCAGCCATGTGGGAGTGTCCAGCACCTTAACCACCACGCCACCTGCTGGTCCCCAAGAAAAGATTATCTTTGAGTTTATGTTAAATGTATTTTTTTTTTTTTTTTGGAGAGGTTTTTGCTATAGGGTGCGTGCGCTCGCCAGACAGACAGAGAGAGACATAGAGACAGAAAGCGAGAAATCACCCCCCAGGGGGGATGGCCACACCGCAATCCCTTCTCCTCCATTCTCCTCTCGGGATCTTGGGCACACGCGCACATGCGCCCAGCATGAGTTTTAAGCCACCGGGTCTGGGATGTGAACCGTGGTCAACTACATGGGAGTCCAGTGACAGCCATTACGCTAACTGCTGGTCCCGTGTTTATGTTAAATGTATTTTGAAGGGCCTTCCAAAGGTCAAGGTTATTTCTGCCTAGATAGAACTTCAGCCTACCCTCTATTGTGACCACAGAGATAAAGCATTGTAATTAACAGTAGGTGATCAGGGCCAAGGGGAGTGGTTGGGGGACTTTTGGGAAAATCTCATCACATACTCAAGAGAGCTATGTAATTCTTTATAGTATATTAGGGAGTCAGAGTGGGGTCGCTTCCCAGCAAGGCGACCACAGTTTCTGGAGCAAATAGCAAGCAGCCTGCGGACATGCTAATTCGATCTAAGTTTTATTTCGGGGGGGGGGGGGGGGGGAGTACACAGCAGCGGCCTTGCCAACGTACTGACCCAACCTAAGAGGTGGAGGTCAAAAGCTCAAGACAAATCCTGGGGCCCTACGGGGTCGGACTCCTCCATGAATCTTATTTTTCCATCATTATTTAATAGACTTTTGGATAGCTTCTACTTTCTAGCTGTTGTAAATAATGGTATTACCAACATTTATGTACAACCTTTTGAATGAGCATACTTTTTCCCATTCTCTGGTCGTGTAGTAACTCTATGGTTAACTTTTTGAGGAACTGCCTGTTTTCCATAGCAGTTGCATTCCTTTTACATTTTACATTGCCTCCAGTAGTATGTGAAGCTTGCAATTTCTCATAACCTTGCCAGTACTTGTTATTTTGCTTTTATTTTAATTTTTTTTTTTTTTATTGATAGGTTTTTGCTATAGGGCGCATGCGCTCGCCAGACAGACAGAGACATAGAGACAGAAAGCGAGAAATCACCCCCCAGGGGGGATGGCCATGCCACAATCCCTTCTCCTCCGTTCTCCTCTTTGGATCTTGGGCACGCACATACACGCGCCCGGCGTGAGTTTTAAGCCACCGGGTCCGGGACGCGAACCGTGGTCGACTATGTGGGAGTCCAGCGACATAGCCATTACACTAACTGCTGGTCCCATGTTATTTTGCTTTTTAAAACACTGATAACCACCCTAGTGAGTCTGAAGTGTTAACAGTGGTTTCGATGTGTACTTCTCTAATAACAGAAATGATCATCTCTTCATCTGTGTATTGACCATTCATATATTTACTTTGAAAAAATGTCTATTCTGACACTTTGTCCAGGTTTTCTTTGGGTTATTTATTTTTTTATTTTTGAGCTAGAAGAATTGGCTGTTTTATTCTTTTTGAAATTTGCTATAGGGTATATGTGCTCACAGGGATGAGGGTTGAGGAAGAGAAAGTTTGAGAAAGCACCTCTCAGGGGGAATGGGCACGCTGCAATCCCTTTTCTATTCTCCTCTCAAGATTTTGGGTGTGCGTGCACACACACCATGTTTTTCAAGCCACTGGGTCTGGGACTTCACCATACAGTTAGCCATGTGGGAGCCAGTTGCCTTAACCACCATACCACCAGATGGCCCCCAGTTTTATTTTTGCCTAGTGTAAAACGGTCACCTGAAGTAGCCTTAGTATTTAGGGTATCCAAGACCCAGAGATCTGGTGATGACTCAAGATGCAGCTCTACTGTCTTCTTACAGGTTCTTCAGAGCAGACCTTATCTACTCCTAGAGTTTCAATCAGTGACTTACATGCTTTGGTTTATGTTTATATTTAGAGCTTTGAATTTCCCTCTCAGTCCCATGCTAGACTTCTAGTTGCCTAATGGAATATTACCTGGATATTTCAAAAACTTCTAATATTTAACTTGTCAAAAATTAAAATCATCGGGAACCAGCAGTTAGCGTAATGGCTATGTTGCTGGACTCCCACGTAATCACGGTTCGCATCCTGGACCCGGTGGCTTAAAACTCACACCGGGCGCGTGTGCGTGCGTGCCCAAGATCCCGAGAGGAGAATGGAGGAGAAGGGATTGCGGCGTGACCATCCCCCCCCCCGGGGGTGATTTCTCGCTTTCTGTCTCTCTGTCTCTGTCTGTCTGGCGAGCGCACGCGCCCTATAGCAAAAACATCTCCAAAAAAAAAAAATTAAAATCATCGTTTTAAAATTTACCTCTTCCTGTGTCTGTGGGGACACGTTTAAGAGAGAGTCTGAGGTGTGGGGACATGCTCTGAGCAAACACCACATGCTCTTTTGGGGTTTGGCAGAACCTTGTAACTTGTCTTTCCTTGACCTTGGCTACAGACAGAGCAAGGGTGGAAATTGCTAGGGGCGTTCCAACAGACACATGGGATAGACTTCAAGAAACATCTTGGCAAAATCCAATCCCTGCTCTGCATCTGAAAGGTTCCTTAGCCTACTCTGGGTGTGGTGGTGCGAGATCTTTAGCTCCTTCCCCACACCTAACAGCTAGTTCTTTGCATTAGAAAGGAAGATGAGATTTTCTCTTGATGGGATTATCACCAAGGGATACACCTGGCCTGGTGTGACTAAGCCCTTATAGATTTGTTAACTGCTTCTTATTGTCCATAACCTGGCAACCAATGTATGAAGTGTGGTAAAACATACATGTGTAATGTCTCCTTGTTCTATAAATAAAGACGTCCAGTTCATCTGGGCGGCACAAGTTGCTTGGGCTACCTAGGCTCAGGCTGCCTGTGTCCGTTTCTACTCTACCTTTTGTCTCATTTTTTATGCTTCTTCCATAGTAGTGCTGAGCCCGGGGGCGGACGTCGACATGTGTCCTCCAAATAACTCTGCTGGGAACATGCTATTTTCCCATTCTTATCTAATTAGTTAACACATCTCATCGATTTTACTTCCTATGTATTTTTAAAATACATCTTTTCCTCTTTATCTCCATTTCCGCCATCTCTCAGTCTTAGACTCTCTTCTCTGGAGAATTGCAAAGTAATTTACAAACTAAACTAAGTTAGTATTCATGGAGCTTTTACCTCTTTAAGCACTATTTCAAATTCCATTAGTGGAAATAATATTGTATATAAAAAGATTCAAACCATCAACTTGGAGCTGGTGTCAAAATGCACAAATGTGAAACACGGTAGGGTGCATCTGAGAAAATAACTCTCGTGCCCTTTCATCCAATGATTGTGTTTGGAATTTCCGATGATCTTTGTGTTTCTATGCATTTATTTATTTCTAATCATGATACTGACTAGGCTGTATCATTTCTAAACTTTCTTTATCCTCTGTTGGGAGAAGAGATTAAATTTGTTTTACCCTTTTTAACACCTATACAATGATTAGTGTGATCTAATTTAAAAATTAAGTCAGGAATGAAATGAATCTAAGTGATTCTACAATCTGAATGCTCATTGAATGATTCTTTTTTTTCTTCTGAAACATTTTTAAAATTAATTAATTAATTTTCATTCATTCCTTGAGCATCGTCACAGCATACAAAATGTGATTTCCCATTCAGAATATACTGCATAGTAGCTTAATCATGCATGTAATGATCAATAATTTTCCATTTCTAGTTTCATATATGTATGTGTATGTATATATGTATGTGTATATAGATATATATTTTTTTACCCCTATTTCTCATCCTCTGCCATTTCCCACCCTCTTTCCACACTATCTCAGGTGTCTACAGTTATTGTCCATTCCTTTTTCCCCACATTTTATTGATTCACAAAATTTCTAAAATAATCTAACTACTTTCAATAGCAAATTCAGCTGGTGTATACATATCTGTGAATAAATGTCTGACTTTAAGCGTGAAACTCTGAGTAAAATGAATATACTATAAGGTAACACCTAGCTGATGCTATATAGCTTACTATGGTCATTAAATAGGTATTTTTAATATATTTTTTAATTTCAAGAAAAGCAGTTTTAGCTTTAACAAATCAAAGAAATGCTAAGGAACTTTGCTTAAAACTTAAAGCCAGGAAACAGGTTGGGATTCTGTTTAAATAGTAGGTATATGAACCTATTGGCAGCTCAAGACAGGACAGACATTCTTAAAACCAGAAAACAAAGCCTAGAAGAAAATCAGCAATGTTTTAGTCAAAAGTCATAAAATGCTATTTCACCAGTTTAATCTCATGTACTTTATCTTCTGTTGTGGTCCGATCTGACAGATTAAATTCTGGGATATAATATTCAGCTCTAGACTTGTCTCTACGATTAAGTTGGCCATTTTCTTACATTTTGAAGTCTTATTTCTGTGTGTCCGTATTTAATTTTCCTGACATAGCACTCCCTTGAGAACTTCTTGGAGAGCTGGTCTGGTGTTGGTAAATTCTTTAAGGTTTTGTTTATCTGAGAATGTTCTTTTCTTTCCATATGAAGGATAATCTTGCTGGGTACAGTATTCTTGGTTGAAATTGTTTTTCCCTTAACACTTTGAATATATTTTCCCATTCTTTCCTCACTCACTCTGTTTCCGATGAGAGGTCTGCTATTAGTCTGTTGGGATATCCTTTGTAGGTAACTTGTCGTTTTTCTCTTGCCAATCTTAGTATCTTGTCTTTGTGGCTTTGGACAATCTGGCTATAATGTGTCTTGGAGAAGATCTTGGGTTGATTCTTTTTTTTGGGGGGGAGAGGTTTTTCGCTATAGGGCGTGTGCGCTCGCCAGACAGACAGAGAGAGACATAGAGACAGAAAGCGAGAAATCACCCCCCAGGGGGGATGGTCATGCCGCAATCCCTTCTCCTCCATTCTCCTCTCAGGATCTTGGGCACGCACGCACACGCATCCGGCGTGACTTTTAAGCCACTGGGTCCGGGACGCGAACCGCAGTCGACTACGTGGGAGTCCAGTGACATAGCCATTACGCTAACTGCTGGTTCCCATCTTGGGTTGATTCTATTTGGGGGTCCTTTGTATTTCTTGGGACTGGACTTTTGAGTGCCTCTTTAGGTTTGGAAAGTTTTCTTGCAGGATTTTATGGAATAGATTATCCATGCCCTTATGAGTCTCTTCACCTTCTGGGATCCCAATTATATGAATATTTGGACGTTTGATGGTATCTAGTATTTCTCACATATTATTCTCATTTTTGGGGACAATTTTCTCAGTCTTTGTGGTGGATTCGTCTAGGCCAGCGATTTTCTCTTCTATGTCTGAGATTTGATTTTCTGTATGATCTAGTCTGCTTTTAATACTTTCAAGGGAGATTTTGACTTCCTGTGTTACAGCCTTCATCTCTAACAGGTCCATTTGATTCTTTTTTATAGTATGTATTTCCTTTTTCAGATCTTGCAAGAATGTCCTTACTTCTTGGAACTCATCATCAACTCATTTCTCCTGCCTCCTCTGCAGTTCATTGTCTCTTTTCTCTACCATCTCTGTTAGTTTTGTCATTATGAATATTCTAAATTCCTTATCAGACATTTCCATGAGTTTCGTTGTACTGTCTGAAGATGAAGAGGAGTTATTCTTTTACCTTGGAGGAGAGGTATTTTCCTGCTTTCTCGTATTTTTTTTAAAGAATTATTTTATTTTCACTTTATTTATTATTATTGTTACTTTCCAGTTTGATCAGACAGACACAGAGAGAGAGGGAAAGTGAGAAAGCAAGCCTCCAGATTCAGGACTTGAACCATAGTCGGCCATGTGGGAGTCCAGCGCCTTTAACCACCACACCACCTGCTGGCCCCGCTTTCTCGTATTTCTTCTGACTCTGTGGTGATTTCTAGTCATCTAATGGATGGTGCATTTCTTCCTAATTCTTCAAGTTCAATCTGAGCATTCAAAGGCATGCAGAAGGAGGTGATCTGCAATCTCTCTTCTGTTCTGTTTTCACTCTTTGTGCATCAGATTCAGTGGGAATAGAGGAATATTCTGACCCTAATCGTATTCAGATGTTTGGATCCTGTTCATTTGGACCTGTCTAGACACTTGGCGTGTAGAGGCTGAGCAGTCAATGAATAAAAATAAGAAAGAAAGAAAAAGAATTAGAGAAGAGGAAAGAAGAAGAAAAAATAAAATGAAAAAGGAGAAAGAAAACAAGATAATAAAGAAACCATTAGATTTTAATTTTAAAAACCAAAAAATGAGAATTGCACGGTGCAAGACAGAGAGACAGATAGAGACAGACAGAAACGGAGAGGAGACAGAGGTAGCCCTACCCACTAGAAATGAATCTGGAGGGGGACGTCTCAGCAGAAAATCTTCAGTTTTGAAAGAAAGCAATATTTCAAGTTCAGTGTCCTCATTGATTGATTCTTTCCACTGTCTGAAAATGTTCATAATAAAAGCATGTCAGGTTATAGAAGCACATGCTGAAACCATCAGAGGCTTCCCACAACTTTTAGGACAAACTCCAAAAACCTTAAGATAACTTGGAATTCTCTGCATGATTTTTGTCCCTTAACTGCCACTCTCCCCCTTGTTCTCTTTGTTGTAGGCACACATCGAGTTTGCATACTCCATGTGTCCTCAACTCTCAGCCTTTGAATGAGCTGTTCCCTTTTTCTGGAAGTTCCCTTCTCATGCCACACTCAACCCTGGACTTCTGTGCAGATACCTAGCCTTGCCTGGATTCTTAGTGTGTATTAGTAGTATATTATTATTAGTGTATATTATTAGTGTATATTCATTTGCACACTCTTATAGATCTGGACACTCACATTATTCATAACAATTATAACGAGGCAATAGCAATTACATAATTATTGCTGTTTTTGCTATTATTTCTGTGATTATGCCTTTTATGTGTTTTCCCCACTAAGCTGTACTTTTCTTTCTTTAATTCATGATAGAATGTGTGCATTCATGTGTACATGAGAGACAAAGACACCCTCCACATAGCTCCGTCATACCACGATCTGCTTCCTCCATTCCTGGAGTTCACCATGATCCTGAGCACATGTTGATGTTCCCAGCATGTTTTTAGGCCAGCTAGGCCAGAACTTAGACCATCGTTTGGATGTGACTCCTGGTTCTACAGTCCAGTATACTATAGGCTGCTTCACAAAGGCTGGACTGATTCTAAATTTTTTTTTTTTGTTTGTTTGTTTTTAGGTTTTTGTCATAGGGTATGTGCACTCATCAGAGAATGAGACAGAGGAAGAGGGAAAGAATGAGAAATCACTTTCTGGATAGATGGCCATGCTGCCATCCCTTCTCTTGGGATTTTAGGCATGCACGTACCTGTGCCTGGTGAGTTTTTTAAGCTGCTTGGTCTGGGAATCAAACTGCAAATCAGCAATGTGAAATCTAGTACCTTAACCGCCGTACCACCTCTGGCCCCTCAACTCTTAAGTTTTTTAAAGACAGGGTCCAGGCCTGTTTGGTCCACCACTTTCTACCTAGTACCAGTGCCTTAGCATGTAGTACCACTTCATTAGTACTTGTTAAGTGAGTGGAAAAAACTTGACCTCCTGACTTGCTCCAAGTAGGAAAAACTGGGTTGGTAAAGACTTGGAGACAGAGCTGGAGGGCTATGTTGTTCTCATTTGTATTTCTAGCACCTGGAACAGGGCCAGGCTGTTGAACAAGTGGCTGTAGAGGATGGGGTTATAGTACTGTGACTATGAGGTGATGAGGGTTGGCCTCCCATGGCAACAAGAAGAGGGAGTAAACAGTGAGTGGGAAGACTCAGAGGGATGGACCTGACTGGCCATTGTCATGCGAATAGGGGAATAAAAGGAAAAGGACCCGTCAAAAATGAGTATAAAAACTTTGAGTCTTGGTAGGAGAGTTACATATAGGAAAAAATAATGTGCCCATTTTGGAGTGCCCCCTCTTTATCCAGTTGCCAGAGGGTATGTCTGCTCCCCAGAGAGACAGAGAGAGGAGAAATCATCACCCATCCCCATGGGGTATAGTCATCCACCCACCCTTCTCCTCTGCTTTTCTGTCCTGTCGGGATTTGAAACACACATTCACATGTGTCCAGCATGTTTCTCAAGCTGTCAGGCTGGGACTAGAACCTTGTGTAGCACGCTATTCAGCGAGAGAGAGACAGCGCACCAAAGTTTTCTCAGAAAAACAGTGTAAACGTTACAGCATTGCCGAGTTCTATGGGGATAGGGCTACAGGTCAGGAAGGGTTAGGTTGCCAAAGGGACAGGACCATAAGGTCCCTATAGACTGCAACTGCATATTTAAATTCTTTTTTTTTTTTTTTTTTAAGAGATTTTTTTTGCTACAGGGAATGTGTGCTAGCCAGAGAGACAGAGACAGAGAGAAATCACTCCCCAGGGGGAATGGCCATGCTGCAATCTCTGCTCCTCCATTCTTCTCTTGGGATTTTGGACACCGGATTGTGGGCACACATGCTTAGTATGAGTTTAAGCCACTGGATCCAGGACTCGAATCACATTCACCTATGCGAGAGTCCAGCGACGTAACCATTATGCCATCTGCTGGTCCCCTGCGTATTTAAATTCTAAGCGTGCCCCATTATCTTCCTCGGTCATCTAGGTTCCTGAGGCTTCCCCTAATCACACTTGATCAGCCGTGTGGGATCCATCTCCCTTAACCACTAGACTAGGGGACCAGCCTTGGACTGTCCTTTAAGAAACTTACTTCCTTGGGGTCAGCAGATGGCATGGTGGTTGTCACTGGACTCCCACATGGCTCGAGTACTCGACCTGGTTACTGGAAACACCAGGCACGGTGTATGCGTGCCTAAAATCCTGGGAGGAGAATGGAGAAGGGGTTGCCGTATGGTCATCCCTCCCCCGGGGGTGATTTCTCATTTTTCTCTCTCTCTGTCTCTGTCTCTCTCCAGCGAGTGCATGTGCCCTAAGGCAAAAAGCTCTTTAAAAAAATAAAACGCTCACTCCCACTGCTAGAGCAAAGCCAGAGGCTGCCGCTAAAAGTGATTATGTCTCCTTACAGTTACAGGTCCTCTTTCCCCACATCTCTTCTTTGGTTTTCTTTTTCTTTTTAAGAGAGATTTTTGCTATAGGGCACATGCTCTTGCCAGAGAGACGGAAAGCGAGAAATCAACCCCTGGGGGAATCGTCTCACAGCAATCCCTTCTCCTCCATTCTCTTCTCAAGATTTTTGGACATACACACACACACACACATGCCTGGTGTATTTTTTTAAGCTGCCAGGTCTGGAACTCAAACTGTGGCCAACTACATGGGAGTTCAGTGATATAACCATTATGCCAACTGCTAGTCCCCTTTTCTTTGGTTTTCTGTTTTTGTTCTGGAATTCACTGGTTCATTCTTTCTTTAGAATTTTTTTTTTCCCTCCATCATTCAACATGCTGGAGAAAAAGGTATGAGGCAGATAACAGGATCATGCATGCCTTGCTGAGGAGTTTAGATTTTATTTAGTAATCAGTAGGGAGGTATTGAGGGTGTTTACAAGGTCAATTATATATATATATTTTTTTTCTTTTTTTGGAGAGGTTTTTGCTATAGGGCGTGTGCGCTCGCCAGACAGACAGAGAGAGACAGAGAGATAGAAAGCAGGAAGTCATCCCCCAGGGGGGATGGCCACGCCGCAATCCCTTCTCCTCCATTCTCCTCTCGGGATCTTGGGCACGCACGCACACGCGCCCGGCGTGAGTTTAAGCCGCCGGGTCCGGGACTCGAACCGCGGTCGACTACGTGGGAGTCCAGCGACATAGCCATTACGCTAACTGCTGGTCCCAAGGTCAATTATATTTTGAATTTTAGTTTTTAGAAAAAGGATGGCAGCGTAGAGCATGAATTAAGGAGTGATGTGAGCAAGGAAAACTGGAGAGCATGTCAGGTGAGGAGCAAGCAGGGCGTGCCCGGCAAGGGTCACAAAGAGATAAGAGCTGGGGCCAGCAGGTGGCATAGAGGTCACAGTGGCCAACTGCATAGTTTGAGCCCTGGACTGGCAGCTTGAAAAACACGCAAGGGGGAACCAGCAGTTAGCGTAATGGCTATGTCGCTGGACTCCCACGTAGTCGACCGCGGTTCACGTCCTGGACCTGGTGGCTTAGAACTCACGCCGGGCGCGTGTGCGTGTGTGCCCAAGATCCCGAGAGGAGAATGGAGGAGAAGGTATTGCGGCGTGACCATCCCCTCTGGGGGGTGATTTCTCGCTTTCTGTCTCTATGTCTCTCTCTGTCTGTCTGGCGAGCGCACGCGCCCTATAGCAAAAAACCTCTCAAAAAAAAGAAAAAAAAAAAAAAAAAAAACACGCAGGGGGACCAGCAGTTAGTGTAATGGCTTTGTCGCTGGACTCCCATGTAGTCGACTGTGGTTCGAGTCTCAGACTGGTGGCTTAAACTCATGCCGGGCGCGTGTGCGTGCGTGCGTGCCCCCAAGATCCGGAGAAGAGAATGGAGGAGAAGGGATTGAGGCGTGGCCATTGCCCCCGGGGAGTAATTTCTTTTTTTCTGTCTCTCTGTCTCTCTCTGTCTCTCTGGCGAGCGCACGCACCCTGTAGCAAAAGACCTCTCAAAAAAAAAAA
Organism: Tupaia tana; assembly: GCA_026018925.1. Classification (NCBI taxonomy): domain Eukaryota; kingdom Metazoa; phylum Chordata; class Mammalia; order Scandentia; family Tupaiidae; genus Tupaia; species Tupaia tana. Next base: position 39,721,396 of record JAKSZU010000020.1, on the reverse strand, counting down.
AAAAAAAGGAAAATACGCAAGTGCTTGTACGTGCATCGCCAAAATTCTCTAGAGGAGAATGGAGCAAAAGGGATTGCAGCAAAACCTTCCTCCCTGAGGGGTGCTTTCTCACTTTCTTTCTATCTCTTTCTCTCTGTCTCTCTCCAGCAAGTGCATGAACCCTGTAGCAACTTAAAAATTTTAAATAAAATGTGGGGCTGGCAGGTAGCTTGGTAGTTAAGGGTGCTGGACTCCCACATGGCTGACCATAGTTCAAGTCCCAGACCTGGCAGCTTGCTTTCTCACTTTCCCTCTCTCTCTCTCACACACACTCTGTCCCTCTCTGGTCAAATAAATAAATAAATTTAAATAAAAATAATTCTTTAAAAAAAAAGAAAAAAATTTAAATAAAATGTAAATAATTTTTAAAGTTGTTTTTGTTTGTTTGTTTTTAAAAAGCTAAGAGCCAGGCAATGTGCTTTATACACCTAGAAAAAGGGACTCATTTTTCAAATTCACACATCATCATCCTTTGGGCCAGTGGCAGCTGATCCAGGAGACCAGTTCCTAGACTTTTTTCATGGTCCAGGAAGGGAATAAAAAGAAAGAGCAAGAGTGTGAAGGTGAACTAAAGTTGTGGCAGTGGGTGAGGGAGGATAGGACGGACGTGACCTGCTGTGCCAGTTGCGTCAAATCCTTTTTTTGCCTGGTCTGTGAAAATGCATCTGGGCCCTTCCAATATTTTTCTTTGCCAGGTGGTACAGGAGCTTTGTTGATGTAGGGCATTGGACAGGTATTGCAAGAGGAAAAGGGATGACTTCTGGTTGTAGTGTGTGTGTTCCACAGGTCCCGACGGCGTGTGCGACTTCCCCAGCGCTGGCTCCCACAGTGAGCAGCTCTCCTAGCACTGAGATTCTGCCCCGTGCTGACAGCATCGCCAGTTCCCAGCCCTGGCAGCGCCCGGTAGCTAAGGGCAGCTGGCAGCCAGCTCCTTTCTCCAGAGCGTCTGGCCCATACTCCGCAGGTTTTACAGCACAGGCCTCTGGCTCCTGCTACAAAGGCAGCGTCGCTGGTGCCTGGCTCGTCAAAATGCAGTGCTCAGCAGCACCTGGGACCGTATCAGGTGGTTTTGTGGGTGAGACACCACCCCAGAAACGGCTTTCCCTGGCACCTTGGGGAGGACTTCTAGAAAACACCACAGGGCAGGTTGCCATCAAGTTCTGCTGGGGTGGCACCACAGCAGCTTCTCTGTGCTGCTGCAAGTACTGGTGTGCGCTTTGCAAAAAGGCCTGGATCTCTGCTCTTGAGGGAAAAGGGGTTCTTCTTGGCACCGTATATCAGATCTCGGGGCAGGGCTCCTCACATCAGCCATGCCCATCTTCTTTACAGTTCTCTACTTGTACTAGTTAATAAGGGTTAACCCTTGTTACTCCAGCCTCAGTTATAGGTACTAATTACTTATATTCAATTTTCTCCAACAGATGGAGTGATGGTCACGTTGCTGGACTCCCACGCAGTCGACCATGGGTTCAAGTCCTGGACCTGGTGGCTTAAAACATGCTGTGCATGTGTATACGCGTGCCAAAATCTTGAAGAGGAGAATGGAGGAGAAGGGATTGTGGTGTGGCCATCCTCCCTGGGGGGTGATTTCTCACTTTTTGTCTCTCTGGTGAGTACATAAGCCCTATAGCAAAAATCTCCTAGAAAAAAATAAATTTGTGTGTACAAATTGCTGTGTAGTTGGTCTCTGCTGATTGGACTTGACTGACGGAGAATCAGACAAGCCAGGAGTGGTCCCTCCAGATACTGCGGGGACAGGGAGGAGAAGGAGAGAGATGCGGCAGCAACCTCGTGCCCTGGCTTGGAGGGACAGTGGTGTGAACACTGAGGAAGACGGGGGCAGGTGGGGCAGATAATGAGTTCAGTCCAGAGCACATAGAGTTTGAGGTGTTGCTGGGACATCCAGATGGAAATGCTCTGTACGTACTGCTTACCGCAGTCGGGCTCAGGGAGAGCTGGGTGGGATATCCAGACCTGGGATTCCCAGCGTGGGTTCTCCTAACTTTTGATTTATTCACTTCATGATGGTGTGAAATCATGTGTATTTAGTAAAACATGTGCTTTGAATTAGTAGTAGAGAAGTTTTTACCTTATGATGGTTTATCAAGATGTAACCCCATCGTAAGTTGAGGAGCATCTGTACAGAAATCGTTCAGAAAACCTCACTTTGTGTGTGTGTGTGCGTGTGTGTGTGTGTGTGTGTGTGCGTGTGTGTGTGTTTATTTTCTTTTGCCCAGAGGGTATGTGTACTTGCTAGAGAGAAACAGAGAAAGTGAGAGAAAGTGAAAAAGCATAGGGAATGTTCATGCTCCAGTTCCTTCTCCTCCGTCTCTCTCTCCTTTCAAGATTTTGAGCATACATGCACATATGTATAGTGTGTTTTTTAAGCTGCCAGGTCTGGGACTTGAACTGCATAGTTGGCCATGTGGGATCTAGCCACTTTAACCACCATGCCTCTGGCTGGCCTAGAAACCGTATTTTGAATATAAGTAAGATCTCAAGGGAGTGGTGTTGGGTACTCTAAGAGAACTACTAGCATTGGCTCTCTGGACATGTAGTGACTAAAAACCTATTCACTGCTTGGTGATGTGATGTGGAAGTCAAAACTTCAAGACTTACTTAATAACAAACTTTTTTTTTTTGGAGAGGTTTTTGCTATAGGGCATGTGCGCTTGCCAGACAGACAGAAAGAGACAAAGAGAGACAGAAAGTGAGAAATCACCCCCCAGGGGGGATGGCCACGCCGCAATCCCTTCTCCTCCGTTCTCCTCTTGGGATCTTGGGCACGCACGCACACGTGCCCAGCGTGAGTTTTAAGCCACCGGGTCCGGGACGTGAACCACGGTCGACTACATGGAAGTCCAGCAACATAACCATTACGCTAACTGCTAGTCCCAGTTAAAACAGTTTTTATGAGCCAGCTTAGGACAGGAAATTTTGGGGAGGGGGATCAGCAGTTAGCATAATGGCTATGTTGCTGGACTCCCATGTAGTCGACCACGGTTCGTGTCCCGGACCAGGTGGCTTAAACTCACGCCAGGCGCGTGTCTGTGTGCGTGCCCAAGATCCCTAGAGGAGAACGGAGGAGAAGGGATTGCGGCATGGCCATCCCCCCGAGGGGTGATTTCTCACTTTCTGTCTCTCTGTCTCTGTCTGTCTGGTGAGAGCATGCGCCCTATAGCAAAAACCTCTCAAAAAAAAAAAAAAAAAGACAGGAAATTTTGAGACCAGCAGTTGGTGTAATGGCTATGTCGCTGGACTCCCAGGTAGCCCACTGAGGTTTGAGTCCCGGACCCGGTGGCTTAAACTCATGCCAGATACGTGTACATGCGTGCCCAGGATCCTGAGAGGAGAACGGAGGAGAAGGGATTGCAGTGTGGCCATCCCCCATGGGGGGGGGGGGTGATTTCTCGCTTTCTGTCTCTCTGTCTCTCTGTCTTTCTGGCGAGCGCACACGCCCTATAGCAAAACCTCTCAAAAAAAAAAAAAAAAAAAAAAAAGGAAATTTTAAGAATTGTTTACTTAATATGCTGACTATGGCAGTATAATGTAAATAATTATGTTTGAATAAACCCCTAGAGTTGTGTGTGTGTGTGTGTGTGTGTGTGTGTGTGTGTGTGTGGTTTCCTTTAAACATTTAACAGCCGTTGGACGATTTTCATTATGAAAACATAGGGGAAGGCACAGAAAATATGATTTGGTTCAGGGACAGATTTTCTGAAACTGGAAAGAAAGAAAGTGAAGGTGACAAGTCTGGTATGAGGGATTTTCTTTTGCTGATCTGCTCTGGGCCAATAGAATATCTTAACGTTAATATTGTCCTCATCAGAATACTTATAGGGCCAACTCCATGAACAGAAGACTCAAAGAGGGTCAACAGGTGGCACGGTGGTTAAGGTGTTGGATCCCACATAGCTGACGACAAGAGTCCTGGACCTGCTGGCTTGAAAGAACACGCCAGGCACATGCGCATGCGTGCCCAAATTCCTGAGAGGAGAATGGAGAAGGGATTAGGGTGTGACCATATGTCCTGAGGGTGCTTTCTCACATTTCCTCTCTCTCTGGTGAGCACCTGTGCCCTATAGCAAATTAAAAGAAAAAAAAAAGTCTCAAAGAATGCACTGAGTTACTGTTTTTTTAAGTAACGCAATCTTCTCAGCCCATATAGGCATGGCAAGGTGAGTGGATACAGAACAGGTTTTACTTTCTTTTTTTTTGGAGAGGTTTTTGGTATAGGGCACATGTACTTGCCAGAAAGACAGAGAGAGAGACAGAGAGACAGAAAGTGAGAAATCACCCCCCAGGGGAGAATGACCACACTGCAATCCCTTCTCCTCCATTCTCTTCCCGGGATCTCAGGCACGCACGCACATGTGCGCGGTGTGAGTTTAAGCCACTGGGTCCAGGATTCGAACCACGGTCGACTACATGGGAGTCCAGCGACGTAGTCATTACGCTATCTACTGGTCCCACAAAACAGTTTTTAGTGTTCAACCAACTAAAATCCTTCTTTCATACTCAGTCAGCCCCAGTGCCTCCTGATTATTCCAGGAAGTCCCTCGTAACAAAGGTGTCTCTCACTAGTTTGCCCTCTGCAGTATTTCTCTACCAATTCCAGCCAGGACCATGGGGCCTGGGGGGCTCTGATTTAGGCTGCATGCCTTGCTTCTCCATATCTATGGGAAGTCTGTTGGTGTTACTTGAAACTGGTTACCAGGATACTGAGAGGTTTTTTTTTTTTTTCTTTTTTCTTTTTTTTTATGCTGTCTTTCCTTGTCCAGAAGTTACAAAGATATTCTAAACTTTTTTCTATTTACTGCTTTTGTCAATTATATCCACGTTCAATTCCATCTTGACTTTATGTTTGGGGTTGTGTGAGATAATGAAATTTTTTCCATATAGGTAATCAGTTTTCCCAACACTGGGTAGTAAATAACTTGTCCTCTCCTTCGCGGTGTCACTATTGCTGTGTGTGAAGTTTCCGTATACACAAAGATCTATCTCCAAGCTATCTGTTGTGTTCCAAGGGTCTATCTGCCTGTGCTTAAAATAATATAGCTTTACTTTTTTTCATTACTAAGTGTTAAGTTCTTTTAAAAAAGCTTTTTGGTAAAGAGTATGTACACTCACCAGAGACAGAGAGAGAGAAAGTGAGAAGTCACATCCCCCCCAGGAGTATGGCCATGTGACAATCCCTTCTCAGATTTTGGCTATACACACACACCACATGCCTGGTGTGACTTTCAAGTAACTGGGTCTGGGACTCAGACCATGAAGTCAGCCATGTTGAATCCAGCAACCTTAACCACCTTTAATAAGTCTTTTTTTTTTATAATTATTTTATTTAACTTTATTTATTTATTTATTCATTTCTTTATTTCAATTTGACCAGAGAGGGACAGAGTGAGAGAGAGAGAAAGTGAGAAAACAGGCCACCAGGTCCGGGACTCAAACCGCTGTTGGCCATGTGGGAATCCAGCGTCTTTAATCACCACGCCACCTGCCGGCCCCCGAGTCTTTTTTTTTTCTTTTTTTGAGAGATTTTTGTTACAGGGCACGTGTGCTCACCTGAGAGACAGAGAGATAGAAAGAAAGAAAATCACCCCCCAGGGGGATGGCCACGCCACAATCCTTTCTCCATTTTCCTCTTGGGATTTTGGACATGCACCCACATGCGCCTGGCGTGAGTTTGAAACCAGGTTCGGGATTCAAACTGCAGTTGACTACATGGGAGTCCAGCGACATAACCATTATGCCATCTGCTGGTCCCTTTAATAAGTCTTCTAAACTGGTAAGTCAAGTTCCCTTTGTGATGGTTTTTTTTTTTTGTTTGTTTTTTTGAGAAGTTTTTGCTATAGGATGCACGTGCTTGCCAGAAAGACAGAGAGAGACAGAGAGACGGAAAGTGAGAAACCACCCCCCAGGTGGGATGGCCACGCCGCAATCCCTTCTCCTCCATTCTCCTCTTGAGATCTTGGGCATGCACGTACACGTGCCTGGTGTGAGTCCAAGCCACTGGGTCTGGGACTCGAACCGTGGTTGACTACATGGGAATTCAGAGACATAGCCATTACGCTAACTGCTGGTCCCTGTGGTGGTCTTTTCATTGTGTTCACTTGGTTAGTTATTCAATCAAAACTAATCTAGGTATTGCTGTGAAGATAATTTTAGAGATGATTAAAGTCCATTAACCTGTTGACTTAAGTAAGGAAAATGAGCCTAGATAAACTGGATATGCATGAGCCAATCAGTTTAAAGGCTTTGAGAGCGGAGCTGGGGCTTCCCTGAAGAAGAAATTAATCTGTGACTGCAGCTTCAGCTTGTGCCTGAGCATTACACTGTTCTCCTGACAACCTGCAGATGGCGTCAGACTTGCTGAGGCAACACCCACAGCTGTGTGGACCAGCTCCCTGCTGTAAGCCTCCTGGTTCTGTTTCTTAGATCTGACCTTGACTGATAACATACTCTTCAGGCTTTGTGTGTTTTTTTCTTTTCTTTTTTAAAGATTGACTTTGTTATTTATGAAACTGTATTAATCTTTTTGAAAAATAACTATTTTATTTTACTTATTATTATTTATTTTTATTTATTTTTTGGAGAGGTTTTTCGCTATAGGGCGTGTGCGCTCGCCAGACAGACAGAGAGAGACAGAAAGCGAGAAATCACTCCCAGGGGGGATGGTCATGCCGCAATCCCTTCTCCTCCATTCTCCTCTCGGGATCTTGGGCACGCACGCACACGCGCCCGGCGTGAGTTTTAAGCCACCGGGTCCGGGACGCGAACCGCAGTCGACTACGTGGGAGTCCAGCGACATAGCCATTATGCTAACTGCTGGTTCCCCCTTATTATTATTATTCATTTTGACCAGAGAGATACAGAGAGAGAGAGAGAAAGCAAGCCATCAGGTCCAGGACTTAAACCACGGTTGGTCATGTGGGAGTCCAGCGCCTTAACCACCATGCCACCTACCAGCCCCGAAACTGTATTCATCTTAATAAAGTATAGAAATGTTTATTGAATTCCTTAAAAAGTGAAATTTTGATTGCATCAATTTTATTGACTAGCTTGGGGGATAGTTGACATCTTTATAATATTAAGTCATCTGTCCTAAGCACATGGCTGTCCCTGCATTTGTTAAAATCAACTCCTATTTCCTTCAAAAGGTTTAGTTTTTTTCACCTAAGACATCTCATATACTCTTTATGAATTTCTGAGTACTTTCTATTTTTTATTACAGTGAATAGTATTTCATTTTTAATCATATTTTCCCATTGTTTATAGTTGACGTGAGAAATACCATTTGGGGAACCAGCAGTTAGCATAATGGCTATGTCGCTGGACTCACACGTAGTCGACCGCGGTTCGTGTCCCGGACCCGGTGGCTTAAAACTCACGCCGGGCGTGTGTGCGTGCATGCCCAAGATCCCTAGAGGAGAATGGAGGAGAAGGGATTGCGGCGTGGCCATCCCTCCTGGGGGGTGATTTCTCGCTTTCTATCTCTATGTCTCTCTCTGTCTGTCTGGTGAGTGCACGTGCCCTATAGCAAAAAAACCTCTCCAAAAAAAAAAAAAAAAAAAAAGAAATACCATTTGTTTTTGTAGGGTGATTTTGTATGCAGTAAACTTGCTAAACTTTATTAGTCTTAACAGTTTGTCTCTAGATTCTATTGCTTTGTCTATATGCGTGAACATTTCATTTGTAAATAATAATAGTTTTATCTCTTTTTTCCACTTTCTATACCTATTTCTTTAATAATTATTTGTTTAATTTTACTTGTTTGTTCATTTATTTTAATTTGATTAGAAGAGACACACCAGAGAGAATGAGGGAATGTGAAAAAGCAAGTCAACAAGTCTGGGACTCGAACTGTAGTCATGTGGGAGTGTCCAGCTCCTTAATCACCATGCCACCAACTGGTTCCTTCTATACATATTTCTTATCATTACTTAATATATGTAGAAGAAGGAACCTAAAGATTTAAAGAAATGGGAACATTGTAGTGGATTTCTCTTTCACAATCTGTCACCTCCCTTCTAGCTATGGCCTGAAAGGACCTAGAAGATATTTCTTTTTTTGAGAGTTTTTTTTGCTATAGGGCATGTGTGCTCGCTAGAGAGACAGAAAGCAGAACTCACACTCCAGGGGATGGCCACAATCCCATCTCCTCCATTCTCCTCTCAGGATCTTGGGCACGCATGCACATGCTCTGGGCGTGAGTTTAAGCCACTGGGTCTGGGACTCGAAATGTGGTCGACTACATGGGAGTCCAGCGACATAGCCGTTAAGCCAACTGCTGGTCCTGAACCTAGAAGATACCTTGCTAAAGCACTGCAATGCTTCCATGAAATGAGTACCAACTTAGAAAAAATAGAGATATAGTGGTTCTTTATCAGTGAAAAGGTTCTGTGGCTACTTTGAGGTAGATAATGACCCAGTATTTGTAGTTTGGACCCATAACAGTAATGCCAGCTAGTCAAGAAATCCCTGGGGTACCAACAGTTAGCGTAATGGCTATGTCGCTGAACTCCCATGTAGTCGACCGCAGTTCGAGTCCCAGACCTGGTGGCTTAAACTCACGCCGGGTGCATGTGTGTGCGTGCCCAAGATCCCGAGAGGAGAATGGAGGAGAAGGGATTGCAGCGTGGCCAACCCCCTGGGAAGTGATTTCTTGCTTTCTGTCTCTCTGTCTCTCTCTGTCTTTCTGGTGAGCGCACGCGCCCTATAGCAAAAACCTCTCCAAAACAAGACAAACAAAACAAAACAAAACAAATCGCTGCAATTGTTCTGGAAGACCCAGCCATCCACAGGACTCCTTATGCCTATCAACATTTAAGCCGGACTAGATGCTCTCCACTAGGTGGTGCCAAAACTCAATGAGAACAGAGGCTTAGAAAGGGCTATCGGGATCTCTGAAATTAAAATAGGTTAGCTCGCTCATATCATCTTATTAGTCTTGCATTTTGGGTAATTGATATTATTGCTTGAGGTATTTTTTTCAACTTTTTGAAACACTTTATTTGTTCCTCCCACGAGGCCGAGAGAGACAGACAGGTATGTCCAAGAGGGTCTCAGTCCACTAGAAGATCATACCTGCCGTGTATAGAGAGGCTCCGGGATGTGAACTTCAGGCAGGAAGAAAGCTCGGAAATGGAAGTGGGAAAAGAGGCGGGAGCATCGGCCTGTGTGGCTAGAGAGAAAAATCAGTCGGGGCAGAAAAGCCCGTTTGAGGTGAAGTAGCTGGGAGATTTCCCGTGGGGGATGTCTAGCTGATGAGCAGTGAGGTGAATCAGTGGGGCCAGCCACATTTGATATATAGCCAATGGGATGAAAGCAATTAGTGGGCCCAGCCGATCAACCCACACCACCCTGGTTGAGGAATTATAAAACCCAAGGATGGCAATTATAGGGACCCTTGAGCCTCTCTCTCTTGTGTTGGAGTCTGCTCCTACCTCTCAGGAATATACTTTTCTTTTTTTCTTCTTTTTTTTTGGAGAGGTTTTTCGCTATAAGGCGCGTGCGCTCGCCAGACAGTCAGAGAGAGACAGAGAGACAGAAAGCGAGAAATCACCCCCCAGGGGGGATGGTCACGCCGCAATCCCTTCTCCTCCATTCTCCTCTCGGGATCTTGGGCACGCACGCACACGTGCCCGGCATGAGTTTTAAGCCACCGGGTCTGGGACGTGAACCGCGGTCGACTACGTGGGAGTCCAGCGACATAGCCATTACGCTAACTGCTGGTCCCTCAGGAGTGTACTTTGACTTTTACTTAATAAACTATCCTTTCCTTTCACTATTAGTGTTTTGTTCCAGTCTGTCTGAAACACGAAGAACCTGGATAGCCATCCTGCAACACAGTGGGGATCTTCCGGTACAGGTTCAGTTGTGTTAGTGCAGTGTCATTGTCTGCCTCCCGTTGCTGGAGTTTTACCTTCAGGATTTTAGCATGTGAGAGCTGGTCTTGCAGCACAGTGGTTAAGCACTGTGCATAAATAGCTGGATTCCAGGGACCAGCAGTTAGCATAATGGCTATGTGGCTGGACTCCCATATAGTCGACCGCAGTTCGAGTCCCGGACCCGGTGGCTTAAACTCACGCCGGGCGCGTGTGCGTGCGTGCCCAAGATCCCGAGAGGAGAATGAAGGAGAAGGGATTGCAGCGTGGCCATCCCCCTGGGGGTGATTTCTCGCTTTCTGTCTCTCTGTCTTTCTCTGTCCTGCTGGTGAGCGCACACGCCCTATAGCAAAAATGTCTCCACACACACACACAAAAAAAAAAAAAAAAAAAAAAAAGAAAAGAAAAAGAGCTGGATTCCATATGGACAACTAGGATCAATCCCGGTCCCAGGAGCTTGAAAAACACACCAGGGGCATGTGAGTGGCGGGAATCCTCATGGACTGGAGAAATGGAGGAAAAGGGATTGTGGCCTGACCACACCCCATTAGGCAATGCTTTCTCTCTCTTATGCCCTCTGGCTATAAAACATTAAAATACTGTAATATGAGAGAGAGAGAGAGAGAGAGAGAGAGAGAGAGAGAGAGAGAGAGAGAGAGAAACTTTAGCAAGTGGCAAAATTCCTATATTGGCTCTCTGATCTTAGAGTAAGTATTATTATGATACCAAGAGCCAAGGAGAAGCCTGTAGAATTTTCCTTTCCTGTTAAAATAGCTAAAATTTGAAGAATTACACACTTTAGTGCTAATACCAAAATCTCCTGGGATGCAAAAATGGTCATTCCAGTTTTTACCTTTCTAGTTTGACAATGCAAAAAGCAGATGAGCCTTAGAGATTGATTAAGTATTAGTCATTAAATGCAGTGACTGGGAGAGAGGAGACATGAACCTGTGGCAACTCTGAATAGGTAGGGTAAATAAAGAAGTCCACAGTCTCAGCTGTGTGCACCAAGGGTGGAGATTTTGCTCAAGTCAGGTCAGTCAAAGCTCTCCTGAGAACTGTGCACACATCCCCACACCCACCTGTCCCAGAACTGCTCTGTGAGATGCAGGTTCACCAAGACCCAGTATGTTACCCAGGGAATGAGCAGTGAGAAAACCCTAGGCCAGGTTCCTGCAGAAAGGGTATTATCTAGTGTAAAAGAAAAGTACACTAATACGCTTTTTACCCAATGGCTCTCTCAGGTAAAATCTAAGAATTAAAATGATGAGGAGTCCCGCCCTTAAGAGACTCAGCCTCATTTGCCTCACTTTAATCCTGACCCTCTTGGATCCTATCTTTATCTAGAATTGTGAGATGTTTTGTGATATCATATTTTTTTGGCATTAATTTTAATTTTTTAAAATTTAATTTAATTTATTTTTTTGAGAGGTTTTTGCTATAGGGCGTATGTGCTTGCCAGAAAGACAGAGAAAGACAGAGAGACAGAAAACGAGAAATCACACCCCCCCCCCCCCCCCCAGGAGGGATGGCCACGCCGCAATCCCCTCTCCTCCATTCTCCTCTCGGGATCTTGGGCACGCACGCACATGTGCCCAGCGTGAGTTTAAGCCACTGGGTCCAGGACTCGAACCGCAGTCGACTATATGGGAGTTCAGCAACATAGCCATTACACTAACTGCTGGTCCCGGCATTAATTTTAATTTAAAAAAATACTGCATTAAAGTATTTATTTGCTCGTTGAATTGATAATCCCTTAAATTTACACCGGAGCAAGTTCCTCATTCACTCACCTTCCCACTTAATCAGTCCTGCCAGGGCAGGCTCTCCAGATTCTCAAGCCCCTTTGTCTCCTTAGGTGCTGTTGAGGAGAAGGGTATAGTTAGGGTGCTGTTGGTCCTCCTGAAGGGGAAACTGTCGTGGATGGGGGACTGCATGACTCTCAAACTGGGCTACCCACGAATCTTTTTAATTAGATAGAAATAGGCTTTATGTCTCCTCCCCACCCTCAGGCAGATTTATCTTCATACTTTTTTTTTTTTTTAAGTGAACTCATTAGTTTAGTGGGTAGAAGAAAATAAAGTATGAGAGTCTGAAAGGGGGAGGAAACTAGGCGATAGTGAAAAACGTGTTGAGAAATAACAGCTAATTTCTTTGGAATGTGCCACATAGATGGAATAGTTTAATTTCAATAATCCTCCCTACAACTATGTAGGGTGGATACTATTACTGCTCCCATTTTATAGATGAGAAAATTGAAACTTGGGGGAATTGTAAAATTTGGTTAAGGTCACACAGCTAGAAGTGGCAGAATTGGGGTTAAGCCCAGGGCTTTCATAGGCCACAGCCTTAATTACTGTGTTACACAATCTTCTAGTTAAAGAGTGAACTGGGTTGAGTCATTACACTTAGACAAGGCAAACAGAGGCCAAAAAGGAAAAAAAAAAAAAAATCCTGTGCCACAGTGCTTTCTTAATGGGTTGCTACTTGTCTGGTGGGAATTAACCTACACAAAAGCCACACTTTTTTGCTCCCGCTCGGTCTACATGTTTACAGGCTGGTACTTGCCCGTTTTAGCTTTTCCTGTTCAGTCGCTTCTACTTATTATTTCTCCTTAAAGACTTTTTTTTTTTTTTAAAGGTTTCACAATATTTATTACTGAACCAACCTATCAATGCAGAACTTAGAGACAAGGTGAAGCATCGTTTTTTCCCCAGTAAACACAAGTGTCCAGTCGACGGTGACCATTTTCAGCTTAATGTGGCAAGACCATAGTGACCTTGGTACAGCATAAATATGTGGGCCATCTCCTGTCCAGTTCCTCATAGACCCAGCGTGGTTCTTCTCCAGGGTCTCCTCTTGGAATTGTATCTGATTTTATTACCAGTGTTCATTCTAATCCACTGGGAAATAGGACGATTTTGCTTCTGTTTTTTGGCTAAAAACCATTTGATTCTGAAAGTCTTGTGAGGAGACATGGTGAAGAGTTGAGTGGACCACTCACACCATGATGGTGGAGAAAGGAAGAGCCTTAAAGACTATTTTTAAAGTAAACCTTTTTTAAATTGAAGTCTAAAGTATACATAGAAAATTACACACATTTTAACTGTATACCTTGATAAATTATCACAAAATGAATTCATACATGCGCTCTACATCAAAATGACAAACTAGAACATTACCAGACTCTGTAGAAGCCCTCTTAAAGCACTTTCTAATCACTAGCCATCAAGGGGAATATTATTTTTTTCCTTTTGTCTTTGTTTTTTTCGTTTGCGTGTGTGTGTGTGTGTGTTTGTTTGTTTTTAATTTGCCAGAGAGCATGTGTGCTTGCCAGAAAAAAAGAAAGAGAAAGAGGGAAGAAGCATCCCCACCGGGGCGTGGACTCGTTGCAATCCTGACTCCTCTATTGCTCCACCCTGTGGAGATTTTGGGCATACATGTACACAGGCCCAGTGCATTTTTCAAGCCTCTGGGTCTGGGATTTGCATTGTAATTGGCCATGTGGGATCTGGCTCCCTTAAACACTAGACTATGGGGCCAGCTCCAAAATGACCACTATTCTGATGCCTGCCACAGAAATAGGTTTCTCTGCTTTTGAATTTTATATAAATTGAATTGTATGCTAGACATTCCTTTCCTCTTTTCTCAACAGTACATTTGTAGGCCATTATAGGTTGTTGCATGTTGTATAAGTTATTTATTCTTGCCCTATAGTATGCCATTGTATGATAGGTCACACTTTATTCTACTTTTTTTTTGAGTTTATTTTTTTTTCTTTTTATTTTGGGTTAACTGGGAACCTGACCCCTGATCTTCCATGTGGCTTCCAGCATTGTCCTACTCTGGGCCGTATTCATTTTACTCCATTTCTCTTCTCTTTTCTCTTTTCTTTAAATTCAGAGGGTGCATATGCTTGCCAGAGACAGAGAGAGACAGAGAGAGAGAGAGAGAGAAAGCGAAAGCACCCTTCAATGGGTCATGGTAACACCACAAATCTTTCCTCTGTCCCATCAGGATCTGAGCACTCATGCATACATTCTCCTCCTGAGATTTTAGGCACACATGCACACATGCCCGGCATGTTTTTCAAGCCACCTGGTTTGAGACTAGATTCGGGCAGTCAGCCTTGTGGGATCTAGCTGCTTTTCACTCCATGCACTCGCTGGCCCAATTTCTCCTTAGAATTTATTTTTTAATTAAAAAATAATTTTTTTATTATGCCAGAGGATATTTGTGCATGAGAAAGACAGGGGATGAGAGAGAGAGAGAGACAGAGAGAGAGAGGGAGAGAGCACACACCCCTGGTGGAGCCTAACACACTGCAATCCTTTTTCCTTGAATTCTCCATCTCATCGGGATCCCGGACGAGGGCGCATGTGCACAGCATGGAAGTTGCCAGGCCGGGTCTCAGCCCTGGTTGGGCATGAGGAATCTGGCTTCCTCTGCATGGCACTTAATCTCTGGCCTATGAATCTGACCCCAATTTCACTTTTTTTTTTTTGGAGAGGTTTTTGCTATAGGGCACATGTGCTCCCCAGAGACATAGAGACAGAAAGCGAGAAATCGCCCTTCGGGGGGATGGCCACGTCGCAATCCCTTCTCCTCCATTCTCCTCTTGGGATCTTGGGCATGAACGCACACATGCCCAGCGTGAGTTTAAGCCACTGGGTTCAGGACTCAAACTGCAGTTGACGACATGGGAGATGAGTGATGTAGCCATTACACCATCTGCTGATCCCCCCATTGTTGTTTTTTTTTTTTTTTTAAAGAGAGGTTTTGCTACAGGGCACGTGCACTCTCGAGAGAGACAGAAAGTGAGAAATCACCCACCAGGAAAGATGGCCACACCACAATCCCTTCTCCATTCTTCTCTTGGGATTTTGGGTACGCGTGCACATGCGCCCTACTTCAGCTCCTTGGTGGGGGGGTTCCTCTTTCCAGAGATGGCCTCTCTCCCCATTCTCCCTGACCGAAGAGTTTATGAGAAGTCTTCAGGCCAGCTGCAGCAGTACCTGCCAACACCCCGTGAGTGGATTTGGTGTCTCTTCTCTAAGAACTGGGATTCATTGCTTTCCTCTGCCCTTGAAATGCATTCTTAAATCAGCACACACATACGCAATTTTACTTATTTGTAAGTTCAGCCTCATAAGATCTGGAGCACAGGACCTCTGAAGCTAGCACATTCTACTAAAGGCACTGAAAACACACGTGCTGAGCAAATGAGTGTGTGGATGGGTGAATTCTGTTTGGGATTCTGCAGTGTCAGAGTGAGTAAGCTGGCTGGTGGTAACACAGGAAACGTACAAGGGCGGGGCACAGTCCCTGGAAGAAACACCTTGCTTCAACCCCGGGTGTGGTCAGCAGACTTGCTTTATAACTCCGCTGAGAGGAGACGCTGCGCTTGAGCTGCTGCTGCTCCGAGGGGAAGTTGTGCTGCTCCGAGGGGAAGTTGTGCTGCTCCGAGGGGAAGTTGTGCTGCTCCGAGGGGAAGTTGTGCTGCTCCGAGGGGAAGTTGTGCTGCTCCGTCGACGCTCTCCACCCGGCAACATGGCCAACCAGAAAGTGATCGCGGTGTTCGGAGCGACAGGTAGAAGAGCCCCCACTCTGCGTGTGCTGCCCTTGCTCACTCCTGTCTTCCCGTCTTTTTTTTTTTTTTAGAGCAAGTGTGCACAGAAGAAGGAGCCCTATAGAAGAAATTAGAAAAGCATTCCATTGCTTGGGTTTTGATGAGGGAAATGGGCAGGGGGTCTGGTTCGATTTGTCCGCAGTGTTCTCAGTGAGGCAGACAGCTGACCTGTCCTTTCCCTCTGGCGTCTTGGCTCACTTTCCGACAAGCAGGGGGAGTGTGTGTGAAGGGCCCGTGGACCCATAGCCTGACTCCGGGGCTGACTAGTACTGCTGTGATTCTGGAGGGAGCGGTAGGACTGTGTCCCCCTCACCTGGATGCTGGATGGCTGTCTGAGCCTTGTTTTACTTGAGAGGTTTTGGCCTTTGGGCATATGCGATTGCCGTACAGAGACAGAGACAGCGAGAGGGCAAGTGAGAAAGCACCATCTGGGGGATGGCCACGCCACTGTCCCCCATTCTCCTCCCGGGATCTTGGGCACGCACGCGTGCACGTCCAGAGTGAGTTTCAAGCCACTGGGTCCAGGACTCCAACGGCGGTTGGCCATGTGGGAGTCCAGCGAGGGAACCGCCCGCCATCTGCTAGCCCTGCCTGAGCCATTTAACTGGCCTCCCTGGCCCCTTCCCCTCCCTTCGTGTCTGTTCCCCAGTAGGCAGGGCCGTCTTTGCAAATCTTTCCCCAGATCAGGTCATCTTCAGTCCACTCTCCTTTCAGCCTCCTGGGGACCATTTGAAAGTGTTAGGGCATGCCACACCTCTGCCCCACACCCTCCTGCTCCTGTCTCACTCCATGTAAAGTGCAGAGTCCTGTCTAGGGGCCTGCAAGGTCCTCGCCAGCCCTCCCTCCCCCCACGCTGCCCCACTGGCTCTGCTGCAGGACCCACACACTCCCACCTCCCACTTTGCACGGCTGCACCTCCGCCTAGGGACCTCTGCCCCGGTCTTCACACTGCTTCTCCCTCACCCCATTCCGTCTCTGCTCACGAGGGCTTTCCAGACCTCCTTGTTTAATCTTGCAAGTCTGCTCTGACCCAGCCCCGTCCGCCTCCTTCCCGTCTAGGTGTCTTCTACAACTTCCAGACTGTCCACACTAGGATACAAGCTCTAATGTTCTTCCCGGCAGGAATACAGTACACTCAAGGCAGACACATGACTATACGTTTAAAAAATTGGTTTAGAATTACTTTATTCAATTTTATGTATTCATTGACCAGAGAGAGACACAGAGATAGAGAGAGAGAGAGAAAAATGAGAAAGCAAGCCACCAAGTCCGGGACTCAAACCATGCTTGGTTGTATGGGAGTGTCCAGCACCTTAACCACCACACCACCTGCTAGTCCCCACACATGACTATACCTTGTCACCAACAGAGAACTTTTTATTTTTATATCTCTTCACTGTTTGTTTGTTTCCAGATCTCCTCCCCCTCTTCTCTGTTACCCAGCCTAATATCCCTTAATAGAATTTCTCTGGAATTAATAAAATACAATTTTTGTAGGAAAAAAAAAAAACCATACAAGCTCTAAGAAGACAAGCGTTTTGTGAGGAGGCGGGCAGGTGGTTGGGGTGCAGGTTAAGTTTCAGGGGTGTCACTGGTCAGTAAACTAATGCAAACCAGTGGTGAACAGCAGGTCTCTCAGTAAGGAAGAGTGATTCCAGTCTGGCCGGCAGCCAGTCAGTAAGACAGCCCTGCCCAGTGGGGAGTGCAGGCTGAAGATCCCAAAGCTTTCCAGCAGCTGGAAGGAGACCTGCCCTTTCTCCAGCCCTCGTTCTTACGGACCCGCGACACAGTCTAGGGAGCGGTGGCTGGCGTCCATCACGTGTGACTACTGCTGTGTGGCTTGAACCATCCTCTGTGGTACACGAAGCACCCGGTGTATGTGTGCAAGCCTTCTTTCCCCTCCCTCTCTCCCTCCCTCTGCCCCCCAGCTCCTTTCTGTCTTTCCATTTAACTAAGTGGGCACTAGCGTGTCACTCAGCAGCGGACGGGGAAGGGGCGGGCAGTAACTGCTCTGTGGGCACCCCTGGTCTCCACTAGCGGCATGGTCTGTGTTGTCCCTACATCCCAGCAAGGGATTCTGCTCTTAGAGTTTTAACCAATGACCTACACAAACGTTCTTGCATACCTTATTTGATAGAATTTTACTGTTTTTATTTATAAGTATAAAACTAAGAATAATATTACACATTTTTTGGATTTCTCTGTTACATATAGAGCAATCTGTCTTTCAGTGGGAATACTTTTTTTAAAAGCAACAATCATAAAAACAGAACCCTCGGTCACTTCCCCTTGAGTCAGGTGTGTTCGTATTTTTTTTTTTTTTTTTGAGAGGATTTTCGCTATAGGGCGCGTGCGCTCGCCAGACAGACAGAGAGAGACAGAGAGATAGAAAGCGAGAAATCACCCCCCAGGGGGGATGGTCACGCCGCAATCCCTTCTCCTCCATTCTTCTCTCGGGATCTTGGGCACGTACGCACACGCGCCCGGCGTGAGTTCTAAGCCACCGGGTCCGGGACGCGAACCGCGGTCGACTACGTGGGAGTCCAGCGACATAGCCATTACGCTAACTGCTGGTTCCCAGGTGTGTTCGTATTTAACATGTTTGAAGCCGTGTGCCGTGGGTCGCCTCTCCCGCCCCGGGTCTGCAGTTGAGCTTTCCATTACCCAGACCCATCCTGAGGCCAGCGAGCCCCTGAGGGCAACGGTCAGGTCAGCCTCCCCGTGCACAGCAGGATGTGGAAGGTGCATGCAGAGCCAGGAGTGAGGAGTCACCTCGCTGTCAGCCAGTCTGCTGGACGGAGCCGAGGGTCGGCAAGGGAGCCCAGACCCTGGGCACACCACGGACACTCAGCACACACCTGCAGGGTAGGGACAGAAGGCGAGTAACTTGAATGCCAACAAAAGAAACTCCAGCAAGTGTCCACACTTACAAACAAACGGGACAAAACAGGCCAGGTGCATGGCACTGTGTAACCTGCAGTGCTCAAGGAAAGCCCGATGCCACGTGGCGACTGTGGTTTGAATCCCCGCCTGGTCAGCCCTAATCACGCTGAGTGTGCGCGAGTGCCCACGGCCCCCCAGGGCGGAGGACAGAGGACAGGAGGACGGCGGGTAAAACCCAGCAGAGGGTGCTCCTCTCTGTGACTGTCACTGGCATGCCTATGCACTCGAGCGTGAATGAAGAAAACATTACAGACCGGGGACCTCTCTGGAAAATAGGACAGTGGGAAGCGCCCCAGTGTACAGCCCAGAGCCAGCGGAGCCTAGGTTTTCCCCTGCTGAATCTGGGCGGTGCTGGCACCTGCTCCCCTGCTCTTCCTGTGCCTCAGGGCTCCATTTGCCCCCATGGCACCTGCAAAGGTCCCTCTGGGGAGGAGAGGCTGCAGAAGCCCAGCCAGGAAGCCGCGGTTTCCCTAAGTCCCTCGGGGCGCTGGGGGTGGGCGCCACAGCAGCCAGGCTGAGTAAGGCGCGTCCTGAGCCAGTTCATCCAGTGACATTCTTCCTGACCCCTCCCGTGTTTCTGCTTCCTGACTGCAGGGGCGCAGGGTGGCTCTGTGGCCAGGGCCCTCTTGGAGAGCAAAAAGTTCGCGGTGAGAGCGCTGAGCAGGGATGTGAGCCAGCCCAGAGCCCTGGCCCTGAGGGACCTGGGTGCGGAGGTGGTGAGAGGTGGCCTGAACAGCGAAGAGTCGGTGGAGGCTGCCTTAAAAGGTGCTTATGGGGTCTTCCTGGTGACCAACTTCTGGGACCATCGCAGCAAAGAGGAGGAAGTGCGTCAGGTAGAAACCGATTTTGTTCTCTTTCCCTGTTGAGCCCTTTCTTCTTACCCTCCCTAGACACTCTGTCCTCCTTGGAGGGATGGAGAAAAATATAAGCCTTAGTCCACAACATCCTTCTGGCATGTAGGCACTTACTACCAGGACCTTCGATTGATTGGTGGTGAAATTCATGCTGCACCTGCTAATCTCTCTCTATCTCTTTTTATTTTTTGGAGAGAGGTTTGTTTGTTTGTTTGCTATAGGGCGTGTGCGCTTCGCCAGAAAGATGGAGAGAGACAGAGAGACAGAAAGCGAGAAATCACCCCCCAGGGGGGATGGCCACGCCACAATCCCTTCTCCTCCATTCTCCTCTCGGGATCTTAGGCACGCACGCACACGCGCCTCGCGTGAGTTTAAGCCACCGGGCAGGGACTTGATCCGCGGTCAACTACACGGGAGTCCAGCGAAATAGCCATTACGCCAACTGCTGGTCCCACAGGTGCCTAATTTCAAGACCTTGAATGTTTGAGAGTGACTGTTTCGTGAAGCTGGTTATTACATTCTTCATTCTGGCCAGTAGATTGTAGAGGGCATATGGAGGTGACAGGGAAACAGACCCCTACATTGAGATGGCTCCGAGAGCAAAATGGTGAAGACACATGTGATGGGTACGTTTACACTGCAGGGAGCATCTGGGAGGGAATCAGTAATTGGTGCATAAGAGAGAGCACACGAGCAGGTGAGCACCCAATATTCATCTTCAGGGAGGACAGTTATAGAGAAAGCTATTCCATGGTTACCATATTTCAGCTGTGTATAGCACTGGATATTCCTTTAGCTAACAAGTATGATCTTGGGTAAATGGAAAAAGGGGATTGTGTATGAGGTGGTGTTGGACTGTGTGTGATTGTGTGTGTGAGAGAGAGGGGAGGGACAGAGCGGTGTGAGAGCACCGGGTCTCCATCGCTTCTAGCAGGGATTTAGTGGGTGATCTCTCTAATGGAAAAGTCAGGGATAGAAACCTACAGCGAAGTGAAATGAAAGTGGTTACTTAGAGGAGAGGAGTGTCCGCGTGGGGCTGGGGGACTTGTCATTATAGACCTGCTTTTCCCCGTAATGGTACTACTTGAAATTTCAAGTTTGATAAATTTGAAAAAAAAAAATAAGAAGATAAGATTTTAAAAATGTATTGGTAGGGATCAGCCACTTGCAGAAATGACTCGATTCGGGACCAGCAGTTAGCATAATGGCTATGTTACTGGACTCCCATGTAGTCGACTGTGGTTTGAGTCCCGGACCCGGTGGCTTAAACTCATGCCGTGAGCGTGTGTGTGCGTGCCCAAGATCCCGAGAGGAGAATGGAGGAGAAGGGATTGTGGTGTGGCCATCCCCCCTGGGGGGTGATTTCTTGCTTTTTGTCTCTCTGTCTCTGTCTTTCTGGTGAGCGCACGTGCCCTATAACCAAAAAAAAAAAAAAAAAAAAAAAAAGACACAATTCAAAAAGTACGATCAGAACAAAGCTCTTCGGGAATGCCTGCTGACTTAATTCCACCAGTTATGGGACATCTATTTTTGATGAACTCTACAAGGGCTTATTTTAGAAGCTGTAGGTTCTAATTCTCACGTGCACTCACCGTGGAACCTAGGTGTACCAGTCACCTCCCTGCTTCATCGCCTGCATCTGAAAACCAGGTTACTTCTGCTGTATCTGCCTGCTCCATGAGGTTTTATATGGAAAAGTAAGAAAGAGACAGTGAAAAGAAAGAAAAGAAAAAAGAATGAGACAGGTGAAGGTGCTTTGGAAAATGTAAAACAACAGGCACAAGAAAGAGAGCACACGTTCTCGTATGTGTGCGTGCCTCCGTTTGGCCCTCACTATCCAAATGGTGCAGACACGGACCCTCACCAAACAGAAAAATAATGCAATATACACGAAAGTGGCAGTTGACGCCAAAGGTCCCGAGCTTCCAGAGGACACGTCGGCTGCTCCTTGACTGTTCTGAGCCCCAGGCTGCCCCTCGGCCTCCGAAGGCCCCTGAGATCTCCTCCTCTCCCCTTTCCTGTCTCCCCCCCAGGGTCCTGGTCTATGTCCCCGGGGGAGCAGGCCGAGGGCTCAGCATTTCCAGAGGCGCCTCTGGGCAGTACCGGAGCCGGCTTCCATAATGTAACTGCACACAGTAGGGCGCCGGGTGGGAGAGCTGCCTGTCCGCAGGGATGAGAGGACAAGAAAAGGAGGGCTGGGAGCACCCGCTGTAGTCTGCAGGCGCATGGAGCGGCCTAGAGAAATTTCTCTGTCCCTTAGGGAAAGCTGGTGGCCGACGTCGCCAAGCGCCTGGGGGTGAGGCACGTGGTGTTCAGCGGCCTGGAGAACGTCCGGCGGCTGACGGGCGGCAAGGTGGAGGTGCTGCACTTCGACGGGAAGGGCGAGGTGGAGGAGTATTTCTGGTCCTCCGGCGTCCCCATGACCAGCGTGCGCCTGGCAGCTTACTTCGAGAACTTTCTCTCTTTATGGAAGCCTGCGAAGGCCCCTGCTGGCGATCACTACACCTTGGGTAAGTGGACGGTGCGGTGGTACACCCGCTGGGCGGTCACGCTGTGCAGGGAGAAGCCTGGGTCTTGCTGGCAGCACCAGGTCCCCGCAGTCTCACTCACAGCCCTTGTCGTGGGGCAGTTAGCTGTGAGCACAAGCCTCGACTCCTCACGTCTTGGGGAAAGCTGGGCAGCTGTCCTCGAAGGGCCCTTCCAGTGCGTCCATGTGAGCTGTGGCAACAGCAGAGTTGTGTGTCCTCCTCCTGACCTGGGGGCCACAGCTAGGCTTACAGCCTCAAAGGACGGAGATCCTGTGCCCTCCAGCCAGGGTCAGGCTGTCAGGCCTGTCCACTGAGAATCTGATTCCGCAGGTTTGGACTGAGGTCTGGAAGCCTAGCTTTAACAGGATTCCTGGTCTTCCAGTGCTGCCAGGCCACTAGCTGGGGACGGGAACTGGCCAGTCAGAAGTGGCCTCTGTGGAGTGGAGGCGCTGCGGGCATGTCAAAGGCAGCTATTCCGGCTTTCTTTCCTGACTGGAGATTAGGACCCCTCAGGGCACACGCAGTGGCAGTGAATTACACCTGAGCTACAGCCGGGGTGCTGCGCACATCGCAGGGGGCTCCGGGAGGAGTCCTGCGTGTGACTCGGAAGATGCACCAATGTGACACTTCTGCACCTCCCGTTCTCCCCATGCCCCTGCTGGGTTTCAGAAGCCAGCTCGCCTGTCATTTCCCAAGTCCTAAATGAGGATATTGTGATGTAAGGATTAGCCCATCCCTGGTGACCAAGTGATGCCTTATGTTTCCATGGCACCTCGTCTCTCCTGAGGCCCCCGAGTCTGCAAAGGCCAGCCTCAGATATTCCTGAGCGCCGTCCTCCACTGGACAGATGCCTAGTCCCAGGCACTGTGATGGTTACCCGGTTTTTACAGCAGGAGAACCAAGTATGGATACATTAAATAGCTTTTCCAAGATAATAAGGAAGAAGCAGGGTTTGGACCCAGTAAGCCTGGCCCGAGAGCCCATATTCTTTACCACTGTCTGCGTGATTATTAAACTACCCACGGTCTGTGACTTCAAATAAAACCAAACTACAGTCAGAGCATTCTAGACTTTGAGTACTTCAGTAAGCTACATCTGCTTTACAAATATAAAAGTACAATTATAATGCCATTTAATGAAGGAGTAGACATCGCATCTACTAAAAAAAATTTAGTTCAGAAAATGATTTCTTTTTATTGGGAAAGATTTATGCTATAGGGTGTGTGTGCTCACCAGAAAGACAGAGAGAGACAGACAGAAAGCAAGAAATCACGCCCCCATGCCCCGGGGGGGGGGGGGGGGTGGCCGTGCGACAATCCCTTCTCCTCCGTTCTCCTCTTGGATTCTTGGGCACGCACACACGCCAGTTGTGAGTTTAAGCCACTGGGTCCGGGACTCCAACCACGGTCGATTGTGTAGGAGTCCAGTGACGTAGCCATTATGCCATCTGCTGGTCCCAGAGAATGATTTTTCTACAAGAGATGAAATTTATTTGCAGCCTTTGGCTGCTAAGCTTGCAATCACCTTGACATTAGACTGGAATTCAGAGACCTCGATTCTTGTTCTGGCCTGTCACTCTCTGGCTGTGAGGCACTGGGGAATCTCTAGACTTGGTTTCTTCATGTGGAATATTAGAGCATGGGGTAGACTATTTCTACTTCGGGCTCTAGCCTCAGGACCCTAGGGATCCATGCCAGTCTCTATGTCAGGGTAGGAAGGGCACAGGTTTTGGAGTGAAGGATGGGGGTTTGAGTCTATTTGTACTGCTTGGTGGCTGAGTAACGAGTACTCTGGACAGGGACCTGACAGTTCTTACATGGTTCACAGATTGTCAGAGCTTAAACTTGTGCATGTGTTTGTTCATTCATGCACGCACTAAATCTAGAATGGTTTTCAACGTGTCAGTCACTCCCTAGGGGATCGAGCTCCGCCCTCGCTGTCTTAGCCCGCTGGGCGTGGCTGTAGCTCCCCAGCCTGGGTAATTCATAACGCAGACAGGTCAGTTTCTCACAGTTCGGGGGCTGGGAAGCCCAAGGCTGAGGGGCCACACTTGGTGAGGGTCTTCTTGCCACACCATCCCCTAGTAGAGGGTCGCAGGTCAAGAGAACGCTCAGGACAGCCCAAGAGGGAAGGGGCTGAACTCGTCCCTCTGGAAGAGCCTCTCCCTCGGTGAGCAGCTCGCTCTGAGACGTGGCCCCAGCCCGTTCACGGGGCAGGCTTCCGTCTCCGGGCATGTCTCGGCTCCCGCCCTCAGCACTGTTGCACCGGGACTGAGTTTCCAGCACACGCCCCGTGGGGCCACGTTCAGGTCACCGCAGCCAGGAGGCTCATGTCTGGCGGAGGGGGCGACACCCCACAACGAGCATGCTGGGTACATGCGTCGTGTGTGGGAGGGCGGTTCGTGCTCTAGAAGGATCAGGGCAGCGTAAGGTAGATGCGCGTGCCGGCAGTAAGGACTGGGGTGTGAGATTTTAACAAGGTGACCGGGGAGTCTCTCTGAGACGGTGACGCGGAGCAGCTTGGATGGAGTAGGCAGCGAGCTCTGTGGGCATTCCGGGGAAGAGCCCTTCCGGGAGAGGGGACAGCCAGTGTGGCTGGCACAGAACGAGTCAGCAGAGGTGAGGCCCGAGCTAACAGAGGGTCTGGTCCTGCGAGCCTTGCAGGCCGTCGGCTCTTCCTCTAGAGACAGACTGCCATTGGGGGGCCCGGGACGGACACACGTGGGCTGACGTCAGTGCGTGCAGGGCCACTCTGAGTTAGCGTAGAGAGAGAGTACTGAAGGGCCAGAGTCGACCCAAGGAGGCCAGTTGTGCAGAACCCCAGGTGAGAGCTGAGAGTAGCTTGGCTAGGTCGGAAACAGGGAGATGGTGATTAGTGGCAGATTCTGGACACACTGTGAACGGGATTTCCAAAATGAAAGGGTAGGGGATGTGAAAGAAATGTCAAGGCTGACTCCAGGATTCGTGACCTGAGAAAACGGAATAATAATGTTGCCATTCACTGAGATGGGGACACCTGTAGGGGGAGTAGGTTGTAGGAGTATGCGTAGAAGCTCCGTTTGGGGCCTGTTGAGTTAAAATGTATATTAAACAGTCAAGTAAGGATGTTCAGTAAGAAATTGGGCAGGTGGGTCTGGAAGTTCCAGCGAAGTCTGGGCCAGGTACAATGAGTCGTGCTTTGCTCATAGCAGATACTTAGCAAATAGTTCCTTTATTTATTTATTTTTATTTATTTTAGTTTGCTAAGTGGTTCATGGACTCACTGGAGAGAGACAGAGAGAAGGAGACAGAAAGCGAGAAATCACCCCCATGGGGATGGCTGTGCTGCAATCCCTTGTCCTCCATTCTTCTCTTGGGATTTTGGTACAAATGCAAAAACGCCTGGAGTGAGTTTTTAAGCTGCCGGTTGGGTCTCAAACCGTGAAGTCGACCACATGGGATCTCGCTGCCATAACCTGTGCACCGTCTGCTGGCCCATGGCTGCTCTTCTAAATCAGGACCCAGACACTATAGCACTATAGAGTTTTCCCCAAACAACGCCTTGTAAGTGGGCATAGATTGAGGCTGCTGAGTTTTACTTGGCTTTCTTGTATCTTTTGTTGAAATGTTTAATTTGAGTTTGTGGAATCTGCCATGGACGTATTGTAAACAGGAATTTTTATCTCTCCTTTTTCTTCAAACCAGCACTGCCCATGGGGGACGTTCCGATGGATGGAATCTCTGTTGCTGATATTGGTCCAGCCATCTGCAGCATTTTCCAGTCTCCAGAGGAGTTTCTAGGCAAGGCCGTGGGCCTCAGTGCGGAAGCCCTGACGGTTCAACAGTACGCTGAGGTTTTGTCCAAGAGTTTGGGGAAGGACGTCCGAGACGCAAAGGTGAGTTCTCGGAGACGTCGATGTGATCACAGGAAGCCACCTTGGTTAGATCCCACCGACTCGTGGATTCCGGTGGACTTTGGGGGGTGTGGGTGGGATGAGCTTAGAGGGCAGAGAAACTGAGGAGGACTCCCGTCCACACACCCACCTGCACTGCTGATGCAGCCAAAGCCCTCCTGGGTGGCTTATTTCTTTTCCTTAAGGTTAACTAGCTTGCTAAAGGGAAATACCGTTAGATGGAAAGGAACTAGTATTTGAAAACAGAAGTATAATTTTTATCTTTAACTGTCAGATGGCATGCGTGCTCACCATAGAGACCACAGAGACACACTCCATGGAGGTCTGGTCATGCCACAATCCTTTTCCTCCGTTCCTTCATCTGTTAGGATTTGGGGCACACACATGCGTGTGTCTAATGTGCCTTTCAAGCTGCTGGGGGTGGGATTTGAACTCTGGTCTACAATGGAGGATCTGGCTTCCTATGCACCGAGCTTAACCTCTGTGCTGTGGGGCTGCACGAAGGTACAACTTTTCCGCATATACCCTCCTAATTACTCTCATAAGCTTTTTCTTTAGAATTATTTATTTAGTTTTAAAGAGTTATTTATTTATTTAAGTTATTGTTATTATTATTTTAATTTGACCAGAGGGAGACAGAGAGAGAGAGAGAGAGAAAGGAAAAGTGAGAAAGCAAACCACCAGGTCTGAGACCAGAACCATGTTAGCCATGTGGGAGTCCAGCACCCTAACCACCACACCACCTGCTGGCCTCAAATTTATTTAGTTTTTATTTATTATTATTATTATTTTAAATTTGCTGTAGAGCATGTGTGCTCATTAGGGAGAGACAGACAGACAGAGAGAGAGTGAGAAAGCAAGTCTCATCCTCATTTGTGAAGTGGGGCCATTGCTGCGGGGCGCTCGTGTGAAAAGCAGAGGGAACGTGTTAGGCAGCCTTCCGCAGTGTCTGGTGCACAGGGGACGTAGTGAGTGCCCACTCCACCTGCCCTGTCTTTAGGGACTTGCAGCAGACCAGGGTAAACTTGGCGCACCGACGGCACGGAGGTCGTTACTGCGCATGGCAGTGGAGGTGCAGGCCATGTCGCGGGGGCTGTGTCACAGGGACCAGTGAATGGCGAGAAGGTTCCAGTGGTCCCTGAGGGAGGGCAAGACAGTGAACATGTGGAGGAGGAAAGTGGGGCAGCCTGGCTACATTCTAGGATCAACGACCCGTCAGAGGCACGGCAGGAAGTAGGCTTGTCCTGGCTCTGCCCGAGTCTCTGTGTAGAGTCTTGGCAAGTTTCCTAGCCACTGTCAGCCTCAGTTTCTTCGTGTGTTCGAGAGAAACCTCCAGGGCTTCCCTCACAGGACTGCTGTAAGGGCGAAACGAGATCTACGTGGCAGGCGCGTGGCTCCAAGTGTGGCACCTGGTAGGCCTTCAGTCCCTGATCGTGTTGTGAACCACGCAGGGGTGTGGCCTGGACGATGGGGCCAGCACGACCTTTTACAGAAGGTGGGAAGGACGGTACGGAGCATGGCCTGCCATTGCCCAGCAGGTGTCGACAGGAGGGAAAGGAAATCCAAACCCAACAGGCTGTTCTCAGGGTACAGTGATAGGTCTGAGTGGGAGTGACGGACACCGTGTGGCGCAGGAAGCCTGGAGTATTCCATCTCGCCCTCGGGAGTGCCGTCTGCCAGCCTGGTCTAGAATGTTCCCTGGAAGCAGGGTCGGACTGGAGGTGTCGTCTGCGTCAGCAGTTCTCGGTCCAGTGGGTCGTGACTGTGTGTCTGAAGTCCCAGTCAGCCTCAGGCTCTGCAGTTAAGGGGAGGCTAAGACACACACACACACACACACACACGTACACACACACGTACAAACACACACACACACACACACATTTAAATATCACGATAGCAAAATATCAGGTCGTGTCAATTCAGTCTCAAAAGCAAATCTGGGCATCTCACTGAAGTCACCCCAAAGTACGTGGACAAAATGAGTCCCCGTGGGATCGGCAAGGTGGTGTGATGGCTAAGGCGCTGGACACTCCCACATGGCTGAGTGGACCTGGTGACTTGCTTTCTCACTTTCTGTATCTGTTTCTGGTCAAATTAAAATAAATGAATAAATAAATGAAAATAATACGAATTCTTTAAAAAATGAATGAGTTCCCCGACAGCTCCCATTCAGGACCGGGCTGTCCAGTGCACCTGCAGGCTCTTATACCTGGTGCAGGTTCGTTCTCGGTGGTCTTCCTCTAAGGGTACTTGCATTCGGGTGTTACGCTTATTTTGTCTTGTAGATTTGTTTCCTCTCTTTTCTTTTTTTTTGTCAAGTTTATGTGTTTCTTCCCTGAGAGAGGGAGGCAGGGAGAGAGGAAGGGGTTAAGAAAGGGGGACACGGGCAACAGGGCCCTCCTGTCTTGGTCCCACCCCCAGCCCCAGCCAGGCAGTGCCAGTGGCACGCTCACATCTGTGCCGCCTGTACTG
Organism: Tupaia tana; assembly: GCA_026018925.1. Taxonomy (NCBI): domain Eukaryota; kingdom Metazoa; phylum Chordata; class Mammalia; order Scandentia; family Tupaiidae; genus Tupaia; species Tupaia tana. Next base: position 39,693,149 of record JAKSZU010000020.1, on the reverse strand, counting down.
GGAGACGTCGGGGTTCAAGTGGGGACCCCCAGTACGCCTCAGTGGCCTGGAGCACTGGGCCATCACAGGGTTCCAGATCAGGCCTGTCCTGAACTCAGTAAGGAAGAAGGAAAGGGGAAGGTGTGTGAGTGCGTGTGCGTGTGTGCCTGTGCGTGTGCGTGTGTGTGTGTGTGCATTTGCTCTCAGAGGACGGAGTAGAATGTTCTGGATGACTCAAACCCTCCCAAGCATCTCTCAGTGACGTACCTGGTCTCTGACGATTCCTAGTACATTATTTCCTCATGCAGCTGAAGCTTCCGTGGCACAGGTTCCAGAGGTAGGGGCTGCACGGTCTGTTCTTAGTAACTAGCCTGACCTTGAAGGAAACTGCCCAGGGTCTGGAGTGGGAAAATGCCAGGCTCTGTGAGAATTCCGGGAAGGACGCATCTGGCCAGAAGGTGGCGCTCCAGCCCGGGGTCTGACCCCCACCCTCCACATCCCCTGAGCCTGGTCAGGAGGCTGTGGGCTGCTTCAGTGCAGGCAGTACCCAGGACAGGCCCCCAGGAACTCTGGCCTGGCTGAAACTGCCCGTCTAACTCCAAAGGGACAAGGTCCTCTCTGTGAGACACAACAGAGTGAATCGCTTGCCTTCAAAAATCTGCTGTAAAGATCCCCGTATTTTCCCGAGGCACATTCGCTGTGGAAGATACAGGCTGAGAGTGACTCGGAGACAGCTACTTTAGAAGTCTTCTTGGAACCAGCAGTTAGCGTATTGGCTACGTTGCTGGACTCCCATGTAGTCGACCGCGGTTCGAGTCCTAGACCCGGTGGCTTAAACTCACACTGGGTGTGTGTGCATGCGTGCCCAAGATCCCAAGAGGAGAATGGAGGAGAAGGGATTGTGGTGTGGCCAACCCCTCTCGGGGTGTGATTTCTTGCTTTCTGTCTCACTTTCTGGGGCGCATGCGCCCTATAGCAAAAACCTCTTAAAAAAAAAGGAAAAGAAAAAGAAAAAGAAAGAAAGAAAGATAAAAGAAGTCTTCTTTCCTCCTTCTTGTGCATCTTCTATTTCCAAACTCATTAAGAATGATAATTTTTTCCTAATTTTGAAAATAAGAAATGCTTATTATGCTGAAAAAATAATATTTTTTGAAAAACTCGGAAAAATTTGAAAACGAAAATAGAAAGGACTCATAGTTCAATCTTTCAGAGAAAGCTGCTGTTACGATTCGGCAGATTTGGACATGGCGGCATGGTGGGGAGGCCTGGGTCCCACGTAGCAGACTCTACGTTTCAGTTGGGACCCGCACCTTGAAAAACACGCTGAACTCATGTGCATGTGTGTCCAAACTCCCGAAAGGAGAACGGATTGCCGTGAGGCCATCCCCCTGGATGGGGGAGTAATTTCTCCCTCTCCCTCTCTGTGTCTCCCGCAAGTACACACACCCTATAGCAAACATCTAAAAAAAAATGTGTCAGATTTTCTTGTGTTCTTTTCCAAGTATGTGCATGTATGTGCATAAATTAAAATCAAGCCAAATATGCCATTTCCTCATTTCTTTTCACTTGATGTTATATTTTGAGCATTTTTCTACTTTGTTAAACTTCTTCTAAACCAGTAATCTTTTCTTTTTCCAGAGAGATTTTTGCTATAGGGCACATGGGCTCACTGGAGAGATAGAGAGACAGAGAGCAAGAAATCACCCCCCCCCCCCGGGGGGGATGGCCATGCCACAATCTCTGTCTTCTCCATTCTCCTCTCAGGATTTTGGTCACATGCACACACATGGCCAGTGTGAGTTTTAATCAGCCAGGTCCAGCTTTAGACGGGTGACTGTGTATGTAGACTGAGTGACAGCACCAGCAGGGGCTGGGCAGGACCTGGGGACACGCATGAATATCTCCGCAGGAAGTTTTCGAGTATTTCCTCTAAGTGGTAAAGACTGTAAATAGTTTCACATCACCCAGATCAGACTTTGCGATCACATGGGTTCAGAGGAGGCAGTTTGCGGCCAAATGGCTTGTGAAAAGCCTTGGGAGTTTCTTGGATTTGGAGTTAAGCTGAGGTGAATGACACACTTTCAAACTATTTTAACGTGGGTTATTCCATTTCCTGCTCTTTCGTTTTGTGTTCCAAGATCACTGCGGACGCTTACGAGAAGCTGGGGTTCCCTGGAGCAGAGGAGATGGCCAATATGTTTCGTTTCTATCAGATGAAGCCCGACCGTGACGTCAAGCTCACCCACCGACTAAACCCCAAAGTCAGAAGCTTCAGCCAGTTCATCTCGGAGAACAAGGGAGCCTTTAAGGACATGTAGGAGCCAGCCGTGCGGTCCTGCCCTGCCCACAGCCCCCGCCCCCTCTGTCTCCCTCCCAGCATCACACACACGTGTAGAGAACACACGTGTTAGATATGGTGACAAGGGCTCCCCGCAGCCCTCCCCTCCGTGGGACACAGCGCACTGGGGATTTGGCTCAGGGCCTGGGTTCACGCTTACCTGTCCAGCTCGGGAGAAGCCACAGACTCAGATCACCCTTGTCTCTCTGCAACACCAAGTCACCGCGAGGGCCGTGGCCTGAGGCGTCCGCTTCTGTACCACAGATGGGAGGCCATTCGGGTTCCTCTCGGCTGTGTGATCTCAGGCCTGGCCTCGAAATTCCCTGGGCAGCCGCTTTTCTCACGGGCATTGCAAAATGACCAACCATTTTAAAGTGATTTTAGCTAAAAAGTAAACGTCTTCGTAGACAACTTTCTGGGGACCGAGGTGCTCACCGACGGGCACAAGCACTAGGAGCTCTCAAACTGAGTGTGCTCCCAGGTCGGAAGCTCACGCTGAGGCGGTCACTGAGTGGCCCGTGCATCCTCACTTGCGGGTCCGTCTGCTCCTCCGTGTGCCCTCATGTACCCATCCCGCACACGTTTGCTAGCACTGCTGCTCCCTCCTGTGTTTTCTTGCTGAAACGTCCCCCTCTCCACAGCCTGTCATGGCTCCTTTGCTGTTTGTGTTGGGGTGTGCACCAGGGGATGAGGGGGCGTCCCCCCTTCTGCTCCAAGGGAAACCCAGAGGGTCTGTGGTGGGTGAGGGCCGGGAGGGTGGAGGCAAGGCCTGGGCAAGGTCGGGGTGTGGGAGGAGGAGGTGAGGGAGGCCTCCGCAGTCCCTCTGTGTCTCTCTGGCTAGCCTTTCTACACTGCGGTGTAACTCTCCTATTACTCTCCTTCCTGGCTGTGGGTGGCTCGTGCTCCTTTGTGACCAATAAATGCTGACTAGGCAAATAAGTAATTGTATGTAATTGATCATATTATAAGATAAGAGAAATAAAATGCATAGATGAGAGGTGGTAAGGACGACACCTGGTTGTCACTTCTGGAAGAGGAGGGGACTCCTGCCAGCCTGAACCAGGCAACAGGTGGTTCTTTGAGCTTCTGACAAGGGCGGGGATAGGGTGCCTGTGTGTGGGGAGGCCTGGCCTGGGACCTGACTTGAGAGACTTCGTGATGTTAACAGAGGCCTGTCTGTTGAGGTGCCAAGGGCTGAGTGCTTGTTGAAGAAATGAGTTTAGTGTTGCAGTGATTTGCCCCCTGGGAGAAAGCACCATCAGAGTACCTGGAGGGCCCGTCTCCTTTCCAGTGAGCAAAGCTCTCTAGGGATAAACGCAAGAAACTTAAGTCCAAGCTGGGAAATGTCCTGGGTGAATCTTCTAAAGTGAAAAAAAGAAAAAATAAAAACCCATAATTAAAAATAAGTCGGTTAGGGGTCCAGATCCTGGCACGTGATAAAACATAGTCCTCTGGGAGGTTTGCCCGCGTGGGAAACCTGCTTTCCGGTTCACGTCCAGAGACCTCCCTGACTATCCCGGGTACGCGTTCACCATGACCCGGGGCTGGCGAGGCTGGGTTGTATCATGCACCAAGGCCTTCTTGGGGTACTGTCTACCTCACTCATGGAATAAATAAGGAATTTTAAAACAAAACAAGTGGGTCATTACTCATCGGAGTGGCCCAGGCAGAAGGAAAAACTGCTGTTCCCTAAATAAAGATCAGGGTCCCCTCATGGAAGCAAGTACAGGCCAAGGACCCCCGGGCCACACTGCATGTTCGCTGGATGGCGGGGAGGTTCTTTCAGTCTGGGCCGAGGCTTGGGTGGCCAAGGGCCTGCTCCATCCACTGTTCCTGGAGAGTATGAGAAATCCTTTGAGTATTTAGAAGCAAAATGACAGGGCCAGCCTCAAGAGACCATGCAGTTTAGGGACTTTGAACTCACATAACTAAGAAGAGAAAAGACCTTCAAAAGTTACTCTAAGACAATCTATCATGGGTTGACAGAGGACAAGGGAGACCACCACTGTACTTTCTGCTGCCCCCACAATCTCCAGGCCAAGGAGGAGACTTTTCCCTCTAGAACTGCCGAGGTTGGAGATCGGGGCCCAGGAGAGGCCCAGGAGGGGATGGGCTGAGCATCGCAGTGAGCACGCCCCCTCCTTGGTCCAGGGCTTTGGCTGGGGTCGGTGGGGTGATGGGACAGAGGGACACAGAAGGAGATTCTCTCTGTGATTCTAGAAATGCCCCAGAAACCCTGGCTGTGAAGTCAGATACCCCGGGGCTCCACCGCCTCTGCACTGACTACTTGGGTGAACGTGGCCAAGTCACTTGACTTCCGGGCTCTGGTTTCCTCGTGCTCACAAGGGCCTGCTGAGACTGAGGTCTGGAAGACACTTTGCATAGACTTTGGCAGAAAGCCAGTTCAGTCATTCCTTTTTTCTTTTTTAAATTGACAGCGGGCATGCATGCTGGCCAGAGAGAAATAAGGCGACAGGGAGTGAGAGGAAGAAGCGTCCCCAACGGCACGTAGCCATGCTGTGGTCCCTGCTTCATCTTTTCCATCCTGTCATGATTGGGGCAGGCACGCACGTGTGCCTGGTGTGTTTTTCAGACTCTCGGGGTCAGGACTTGATTCTAGTCAGCCGTGACTCCCTTAACCACCAGGCCTCGGGCCAGCCGCGGTCGTGATTCTCAAGAGCAGCTCCTGCCCCTTCCTCCGTCACATGGCCCCCCACGTTCTGAGAAGCCCACGAGTTTGGGGCTGCTCTGGGCGTTCCCTGGCCTGCACACCTACCCTTGGCTCCCTGGACTTCATCCTCCTACCTCTGCCAGTCTGTGCCTTGTCCCGTCCTCTGCCACTAGATGGCAGGACGAGACCACATGAGAACTGGTCGCTCCAACCCTGTCCCAGGTGGGTTTTCCCAGGGACTTCCCTGGGGGCAAGGCCAAAAGGGGTAGTTGGTACAGGGTGCACGCTATGGCCCTCCTCGTCGCCCTTCCAGGCTCCCAGTCAGCCTCCAGGGCCATCTCCACACACCTGGCTGGGCGCCTTCCCTGGGCTCGGTGTTGGGATTAAGGCCTTCTCTGTGCCTGATAGGGGGTGGAGGGAAGGAAAGGAAGAGCCAGGGACATTTCTGAAGGTTCCCTCACCGGCTTGGCCCAGGAGAGGGCCCCACGGTCCGACGATGAGCCTCTGGACAGAGGGCTCCCGACCCGGCCCTGGTGCACGGAGCACGGGGCCTGCTCCTCGCCTGTGGCCTGTGGGCCGTGGCCTGGTGCCCCGCAGAGCCTCCTGGTGTCTGGCAGCCTCTCTCCCTCTCAAGATCCTGCAAGACTTAGGTTCCATCAAAACAACACAAGGAAAAGAAACAATTCACCAAAAAGAAACAGGGCATTGTGAGGAAAAATAAACACACGTGGGCATCCATCAAACAGCGTCCACTCTCTGAAGAGGCTGAGTAGAGACTCTTCCAGTGCACTCATTCCTTGGACTTGCGCAGACGGGAGTAGAAAGGCATTCACAGGGTTGTAAAACACTCAGAGTATAAGCTGTCAGTGTTTCTTTTTTTAAAAATGTTTTTCTTGACATCAGCAGGTGGTGTGGTGGTTAAGGAGCTGGGCTCCAACGTGGTGAACTGTGGTTTGAGTCCTAGATCCAGTGGTTTGGAGATCATGCAGGGTTGGTGTGTGTGCGTGCTCAGAATCCAGAGAGGAGGATGGAGGAGAAGGGATTGTGGGGTGGCCATCTCCCTGAGAGGTGATTTCTCACTTTCTGTCTCTCTCTGGCAAGTACACATGCTGTATGGCAAAAGCCTTAAAAAATGTTTTTAAAATTTATGATTGAACACATGTGCAAAAGAGAGATAGAGAGAGAGGAGTATCCTCGATGGTCTGATCACGCCATGGTCCTCTCCTCCTGCTCTTCCAGGCCATTGGATGCTGAGCACCCGCAGTAGGCCCAGAGCGTTTGAGTCTGACTGGGCTGGGGACTCGCTTTGCTGACACCTGGGTGCCACGTGGGATCCTGCTTCTCCTGAGCAGCCCTGTGACAGCGTTTCTGAAGTGCTCCCAGCTGAGTGTGGCAAGGGGGTTAAAAATAAGCATATTCCCTACACCTGACCACACTCTAAAAACAATCTTAAGTAAAAAAAAACAGAAATATAGATAAAAATAATGTCAAGGATTTTGTAGGAAAATAAGAACAACAGGAGCAACAAGAAAAATAGAAGCAAAGTGTTCAACATTTGAGAAGTGGATAATTAAATTAAAAAAACCTTTTTTTAAGAATTATTTTATTTAACTTTATTTATTTACTTATTTTAATTCTGGCCAGAGAGGTACAGAGCAAGAGAGCAAGAGAAAGAAAGCGAGAAAGCAAGCCACCAGGTCTGAGACTCAAACCACGGTTGGCCACATGGGAGTCCAACACCCTTAACCACAACGCCACCTGCTGGTCCTGCGGATAATTAATTCTTGAAGTTTGAGGGGCCATATGGCAGTGAGCAGTGAAATAGGATGCTGGATGAAGCTGAACCACATGGGAAGGTCCCCAGTTCTCGCATGGAGCCCTCCCTGAGTGCAGGTGTGTGCTCGGGGTGAGGATCTAGCTGAGGCTGGGGTGGGGCGCAGTGTCAAGACCCTCTTGGGGGTGCTGTCCATCTGTCTTTGTTTCTCGCTCAAGGAAGAAATAAATAAACTTAAAAAAAATAAATAATGGGACCAGCAGTTGGTGTAATGGCTATGTTGCTGGACTCCCACGTAGTCGACCGCAGTTCAAGTCCCGGACCTGATGGCTTAAACTCACACTGGGCACATGTGCGTGTGTGCCCAAGATCCCGAGAGTAGAATGGAGGAGAGGGGATTGTGGCATGGCCATCCCCCCTGGGGGGTGATTTCTTGCTTTCTGCCTCTCTGTTCTGTCTTTCTGGTGAGCACATGCACCCTATAGCAAAAGCCTCTCAAAAAAATGAAATGAATAAATTTTATAATTCCTTTCCATTTTTTAAAAACTTCTTCCTTCTTTCCTGTCCTGACCTGCAGGACAGTTGAACAGGTTTCCTGAGGGAAGGAGTGAGATGAGCAGCGTGGAGATGACTCAGTGTTACAACACGGAGACGACACAGTGTTACACAGTGTTACAACTCTTCAGGGTCTTCAGGGTCGTCTGGTGATTGTGGGCCAGGGATTGTGGTTATATACATGTTGGTGGGCAGTGATTGGTTGAATGAGGATTGTAAAAGGTGGGTTATAATTGGTTGCTTTGTGGACCAATCATGAGGTGCCGGATATGCAAATCTGAGAGATTCTAAGCTCACCGATTTACTATGGGAAGTGGCCAATCAGAGTATGGTTTTGAAGGTGAGGTTTTTGAAGGGGAGCCAATTGTGGCCTTTGGTGTTGTGTAATTGTTTGCTTGCTGAGAAATCGAAACTTAAAGGTTTCCTTAAAATGGCGATAGTATAAGACTCATAAAATGGCCTTGGCGGACTCGTTGATGTGCAGTTTCCCACACTTTCCTCCTTCCCTCCCTCCCTCCCTTTTTTTTCTTTTTCTTTTTTCCTGAGAGAGACACGGGGAGCCAGATAGCATTCCCAACAGGGTCCCGACACTATGATCCACTGCTAGCTTTCCTTTTTTTTTTTTTTCAACTTAAAGAGATTTTTGCTATGGGGCATGTGCATTTGCTGGAGAGATAGAGAGACAGAAAGGGAAAAATCACCCCTCGAGGGGGAAGGCCATGCCACAATCTCTTCTGCTCCATTCTCGTCTCGGGATTTTAGGCATGTAAGCCCACGTGTCTGGCGTGAGTTTCAGACTGCTGGGTCGGGAACTTGAACAGTAGTCAACTACTTGGAAGTCCAGCGATGCAACCTCTATGCCATCTGCTGGTCCCTCCACCGCTAACTCCGCCAGCCCTGATCACGGACACTCACCTGTCTGATATCATCAGAGAGTGGTGAGGCTTGTGCCCAGAGGGAGCGGTGTGACTGCCTAAAAGCTCCAAAAGTGCATTTAGTGACGACCAAGTAACTTGCACCTGTTACTCCTAAAGTGGTCATTTCTGACCGTAGGGCTTAACTCCCGGCCTTCTGGTTTTGGGAAGGCAGGGCCTTGGTGAAGCTGTCGGTGTCCTGGGCAAACGACCTGATCTCGAGGGGCAGGGGTAGAGCAGACTCCAGGGCCCCTGGGCAGTGGGGAAATGAGGGGCGACGACAGGCTGAAGAGCTCGGGGGCAGCCGCCCTCCCGTGGCTGCCACGGCCCAGGGCTGCAGCAGCTGTCGGCCATGGGCAGGGGGAGAAGGCAGGAGCTCACATTTCCTGAAACACACTCTCTTTGTCTCTGTCATCGAAGCCCACCGTCTCCCTGGAAAGCTGGTGGATGTGCCAAAGACTAGCCTGATGTTTGCCAAACCCGTTTCCTGGTCTTCCTTGGTACAGAGCTGGACCCCATCTCCCAGTGTCCTTTGCGACTAACCTCAGCCGCGTGACTGTGGCAGACGTGGTGGGAGCGCAGGTGACCGACACCTCTGGGTCTGGCATGCTACTCTTCCGCTTGCACAGTCCTGCACTGTCTCCAACCTTTGGAATGCTGTCTCTACCCCGATGACCGGGGAGACTGAGTGTCGGGGAGTGCAGCCACTGAGCCCCTCCTGGAGGGGAGTGGCCACGGGTTAGGGACACCCGCTGTGGGCCCCACGTGACTCAGAAATGAGCTTCTGCCTTGTCAGAGGTGAGCCATATTTTTTTTGGCGTGTGTTTATCAGAGCAGCTAGCATCGCCTTAATCAATACGGTGTATTTACACCCTTTAGAAATATTATTTTTTTTACCTATTAGAGGATGCGTGTGCTCACCTGAAAGAAAGAAAGAAAGAAAAGGAGGAGAAAGGGCCCCTCGTGGGCATCCTTTCTTCTCCGTTCTCCACCCTGCAGGGATCTGGGGTGCACTTGCACACACATCTGGCATGTTTTCAAGCCACTGGGGCTGGGATTCAACATGTACTGTGCCCCATGTGTGATCTGGCTCCCTCATCACTGCGCTCTGAGGTTAGATTTTATTTATTTTTTTTTTTTTGAGAGGTTTTTGCTATAGGGTGTGTGAACTCGCCAGACAGACAGAGAGAGACAGAGAGAGACAGAAAGCGAGAAATCCCCCCCCCCCCCAGGGGAGATGGTCACGCCGCGATCCCTTCTCCTCCATTCCCCCCTCGGGATCTTGGACATGCACGCACACACGCCTGGTGTGAGTTTAAGCCACCGGGTCCGGGACTGGAACCGCGGTTGACTACATGGGAGTCCAGTAACATAGTCATTACGCCAACTGCTGGTCCCTGAGGTCAGATTTTTTTTATGCCAATTTTACAGAGAAGATGAGGCTCAGGTAGTTCAAGTGATTTGCATTAAGTCACACAACTGAAAAATAGTAAAAAAAAAAAAAAAAAATGTAAGGATATCCTTTTTAATTGCTAGAGGACACATATATTTGCCAGAGAGAGAGAGAGAGGAAGAGAGAGAGAGGGGGAAAGCATCCTCAATAGGGCGTGATCATGCTGAAATCCCTCTTCTTATTTTTCCATGAAGTCCAGATTTGGGGCATGCTTGATGTGTTTGTCAAGTCACTGGGGGCTAGGATTGAAGTTATGGTCAGCCATGGGGGATCTGGCTCCCTTAACTACTAGGGTATGGGGCCAGCCCAAAGTGGAGAGTTCGAATCCAGGCTTACCAAGTTCCCAAGCCTAGGGTCTTCCTATGAAATATACCACTTCCCATTGAATCTATAGTCCCCAACTTGTGATCTTATGCTATTGTAATCCCCTTTGCCCCCAATCTGATGGGAGCCTCCAGAACACAAGCAAGTCTAAGGAAAGAGCTAGCGTAATGGGGTGCTGAGTCCCCATGGTCTGACTAATGTTCCATTGCATGGGGCGATCCATGGGCAGCTCCCAGCTGCTTTCTGAGAGCCAAATGGGGCTCCTGGCAGAGAAGGAGGCTGCCGTCAGGGACCTGCAAAGCCCAGGGACCTGCCCGGTGGTCCTCTCACTGTCCCCTTGTTCTCTAACATCTGTGTCTTCCAATTTGGGCTCTGGCTTGAACTCTGTGAACTGCTCAGAGAGGCTCTTGCTACCTCTTTGTTCAAACAGACAATGGCTGCAGTAACAAAGGGGAAAATCTGATGCAGGTGAAAGTTTATTTTTAACATTCCCAAGGCCAAATGAGGACTGAACATGAAAACTAGAGCTCTCACTTCCTCTTGCCCTCTCTGAAAGTGCGTGGTGCTGGTCAGAACTCCAACACGTGGACCCTCTCCAAGCAAACGCACCCCGTGATGAGGGAGACTGTTCAGCCTTTCTGGAGCCACCTTCTAGCAAAACGCAGAGATTTCATTTGGAAATGGGGTTAAACTTGGGCCCCTCAAGTGTGGTCAGCTTAGAAAGACAGGGTGCTATGGTCACAGTTAATGCGTGAGGTTTCTTCATGTTTCAGTCAAATCAGACTAAAGCCTGAAAAAAGGTGTAATAAAGTGAAATTTCTCTGAAACTGTTAGGCTGCAAGCTGCATCGGGGGTGATGTTCTACTTGCCCTTCTTCTGTGGTTCCCCTAGAAACCCACAGACAGCGGGCCAGCCTGGGGCAGGGTGATTAGGGAACTGGATCTCACCTGGATGAGTGGAGTTTGAGTCCCAGACCCAGTAGTTTGAAAAACATACCAGGTGCCTGTGTGTGTGCAAAATCCCATAGGGGAAATGAAGGAGAAGGGACTGCAATGTGACCATGGCCCATGGAAGGTGCTTTCTCACCTTCTCTCTCCGGGAGCAGACACCCTCCAGTAAACATTTAGAAGAAAAAAGAAGAGGAGGAAGAGGAAAGAAGAAGAGGAAGAATTCACAGGTAGCAAAGCCGGAAGGTGCAGGTGAGAACGGCACGGACCACCTGGAGTGTTACACATGGAGCCCCTACCTCGTGCAAAGCACGTCCCCCCGATGTGGCCCTCACGACCATCTCCTGAGGTGAGGTCATCGTTAGCTGTTTGATCAGTGAGGGAGCCAGCTCGGGAAGTAGTGTGTCAACTCAGCAGCTGCAGCGCACACCTGAGAGTACCCGGCGCCAGCGCTGACCTGCCCTGCATCGCACCATCGCAGTACCCGCCCCTCCACTTTGTGCCTACCGTGGAGAGACAGAAACATGCAGAAATAGTTCTTTGTCTTTTTCTTCTAATTTGCTAGAGGGAGTGTGCACTTGCCAGGAGAGAATGAGAGAGTACCCCCGTGGGCAGGGCTACACCGTCATCCCTTCTCCATTCTCCTTTTGGGATTTTGGGTGTGCCTACATGAGTCGTGGGTCTGGGCCTAGAACTGTGCGGTTGGCCATGTGGGTTCTAGCTGTCCCAACTACCATGCCACCAGCTGGTCCCCTGCAGAAAGAGTTCTGTGCGTTCTTCCTCCCAAGAACCCCAGCAGCTACAGTTTTCTTACAGAAATCCCCAAATAAGAAGTTATGGTTTCAAGGTAGCCACAACTGTAGTAAAATGTCCCGAGAAAGCAAAACAAAACAAAACAAAAATGAAATGGCTTGCTCTTCTTTCTTAGGCTTCACTGTAAGCTACATTGGCTTTCTAATATATAGAACAGATTTTCTTTCTTTTTAAAAAATCATTTATTTATCTATTTAATTTACATTTAATCATTGTAAATTTTTACAACATACAATATGAGTTCTCAAAGCATACATGCATTGCAAGTTAAAGGTCTTATTATACCCGATAACTTTCCATTCTTTTTTTTTTTTTTTGAGAGGTTTTTGCTATAGGGCACATGTGCTCGCCAGAAAGACAGAGAGAGACAGAGAGACAGAAAGCGAGAAATCACCCCCTGGGAGGGGGGGACAGCCATGCTACAATCCCCTCTCCTCCATTCTCCTCTCAGGATCTTGGGCACACATGCACACGCGCCCGACATGAGTTTAAGCCACCGGGTCCGGGACTCGAACTGTGGTTAACTGTATGGGAGTCCAGCAACATAGCCATTATGCCAACTGCTGGTCTCTACACTCTTATGTTCATTAATTTTTTTTTTCTGAGTTTCTCCCTCCTACTCCCAACTGTCCATCCTTTCTACACAGTCTCTGGTATCTACCCCTGCCATTTCTGCTATTATAGCTTCCAGTCATCAGTTTCTGCCATAAAGTGCAGACATTCAGTTCATACTGAGCAGGGACACACAGAGACTATCTTTCATAGCCTGGTTGCTTTGCTTAGTATTACATTTTCTTTTTTTTTTTAATTTTAATTTATATTTAATCGTATTTTTCTTTACAGTGTACATCACTGCTTTTCCCAGCATGAATACCATGCATATCAGGCAAGATAAAGACATTACTATACACATTACCATCAGCAAATAGCTTTTCTTTTTTTCTTTTTTGTCAATTAAACGTACTTTTTTCCCTTCCCTGTTCCCCTCCCTCCCTCCATGATGCACCCCTGCATTACCCCTATCCTTACTATCTCTAGTATCTACTGTTGCCCTCCCTGCTTCTATACCTTCCAAACTTTCAGTTTCTACTACAGAGTGCAGAAAATAGATATATATTGAGCGTCTTTCATTGTCTGGCTTGCTTCACTTAGCATTAAGTCTTCCATATTCAACCACTTTGCATCAAATGTCAGGGTCTCATTGTTTTTATGGCTGAGTTGTATTCCATAGAGTACACATGCCATTTATTTCAATCCAATCATCTATTTTTGGGCATTTAGGTTGATTCTATATGCTAGTGATTATAAATAATGCTGCAATAAACATGGATGTGCAAGTGTTTTTCCGACTGAGGGTTTTTCTATTCTTTGGGTAAATACCTAAAAATGGAATTACTGAGTAGTATGATAGTTCTATTTGTAGGTTTCTGAGGAATCTCCATATCATTCTCCAAAGTGGTTGTACTAATTCTCATCACTACCAACAGTGTAGGAGAGTTCCCTTTTCACCACAACCTCACCAGCACTTACCATCGTTTATGATTTTTTTTTTTATAAAATTAAATTCTGACTGGGGTTAAGTGGTATCTCATTGTGTTTTTGATTTGCCTTTCCTTTATGGTAAGAGATGTAGAGCACATTCTCACATGCTTTTGGGCCGTTCATATGTCTTCTTCAGGGAATTGTTCAGTTCATTTTCCCATATTTTAATTGGATTGATCATTTTTTTGAGTAAGCTGCTCGAGTTCCCTGTATATTGTGGTTATCAGTCTCTTATCTGAAGTATAGTTTGCAAATATATTCTCCCACTCTGCGGGTTGCGGTCTCACTCTACTTATTATTTCTTTTGCTGTGCAGAAGCTTTTCAGCCTGATATGGTCCCATTTGTGTATATTTTTGGTACTATTGCTTCTGTTTTGGAGATCCTCTTTAAGAAGTCTGCCTACTCCAAGGTCTCCAAGAGTTTTTTTCCTATGTTTTCCACCAATAGTTTCATAGTTTGAGGTTTTATGCTTAGATCCTCAATCCATTTTGAGTTAATTTTTGTTTATGGTGAGAAATAAGGATCTAGTTTCATTCTTTTGCAGTTGGATATCCAGTTCTCCCAGCATCTCTTTGCTGAAGAGATGTTTTTTTCCCACTGGATTGTCTTGTGCCTTTTGTCAGGGATCAGTTGGCTGTAAATTTTGGGGCTCATTTGGGGTTCTCAATTCTGTTCCATTGGTCTACCTGTCTGTTTTTGTGCCAATACCATGCTGTTTTAATTATCACAGCTTTGAGGTCTGGAAGGGAGATGCCTCCTACTTTATTCCCTTGCACAATATTGCTTTTTTTTTTTTTTTTTTTTGAGAGGTTTTTGCTATAGGGCGCATGCGCTTGCCAGACAGACAGAGAGAGACAGAGAGACAGAAAGCGAGAAATCACCCCCCAGGGGGGATGGCCACGTTGCAATCCCTTCTCCTCCATTCTCCTCTCAGGATCTTGGGCACGCACGCACATGCGCCCGGTGTGAGTTTAAGCCACCGGGTCCGGGACTTGAACCATGATCAACTACGTGGGAGTCCAGCAACATAGTCATTACGCTAACTGCTGGTCCCATGTGCACAATATTGCTTTGATGATATGGGGTCTTTTATACTTCCAGGCAAATTTTGTGATTGTTTTTCCTACTTCTGTGAGGAATATCTCTGGTAGTTTGATTGGGATTGCATTAAACTTGTAGATTAATTTGGGTAGGATTGACATCTTGATTATATTAATTTGTTCAGTCCAGGAACATAGGATATTTTTCCACTTTTTTGGTATCATTTTAAATTTCTTTTTCTAGTGTTTCATAGTTTTCCTTGTAGATATCTTTGGTAAGGTTTATTCCTAGATATCTTATTGGTTTTGTGGCTATTGTAAATGGGATTTCTTTCTTTAATTCTGTTTCAGTTTGTCCCTTGTTGGTCTATAAAAATGCTATAGATTTTTGTATGTTTATTTTGTATCCTGCCACTTTACTATATTCATTGATCATTTCCAGGAGTTTTTTGTTTGTTTGTTTGTTTGTTTGTTTGTTTGTTTTTGTGGATTATTTTCCACATATAGTATCACATCATCTGCAAATAGAGATCATTTCACTTCTTTTTTCCTATTTGGATGTCTTTTATTTGATTTTCTTGTCTAATTGTACTGGGTAAAACTTCCAGTACTGTGTTAAAAAGGAGTGGAGAAAGTGGGAAGTCTTTTCTTGTTCCAGTGTTTAGTTGATCATTTAGTATGATGTTAGCTATGGACTTTTCATAGATGGCTTTTATTGTGTGAAGAATGTCTCTTCTATGCCAAGTTTGCTGAGAGTCTTAATCATGAAGGGATGTTGGATTTTATTGAATGCTTTCTCTGCATCAATTGATAGGATCATACTTTTTTTTTTTAATCTTTTCTTTAGTTAATGTGATGTATTGCATTTATTGTTTTGTGTATGTTGAACCATCCTTGCATCCCTGGAATAAATCCTTCTTGGTCATGGTATATAACCTTTCTAATATGTTATTGAATATGACTTGCTAGTGTCTTGCTGAGAATTTTTATATCCGTATTCATCAGGCCTGAAGTTTTCTTTTTTTGTCATTAACATGATGGAGGCTTCATAGAATGAATTCAGGAGGGTTCCTTCCTTTCAAATTTTTAGGAATAGTTTAAGGAGAACTGGGATTATTTCTTCTTTGAAGGTTTTGTAGAATTCAGAAGCAAAGCCATTGGGATCTGGGTTCTTCCTTGTTGTGAGACTATGTATTACCAATTCAATCCCATTGCTTGTTATGGGTCCATTCAGACTTTTCATTTCTTCCTGTTTAAATCTTGGTAAGTTATACATGTCCAGAAATTTGTCCATCTCATCTTGTTTTTTGTTTGTTGGCATATAGTTGCTTATAGTATTTTCTGATGATATTTCATATTTCTATTATATCTGTTATAATAATACCTGTTTCCATGCTGATTTGATTTATCTGGTTCCTTTCTCTGTTCTTGATTAATCTAGCTAACAATGTGTCAATTTTGTTTATCTTCTCAAAGAACCACCTTTTGGTTTCATTTATCTTCTGTATAGTTCTTTCTTTTTTAAGAATTATTTTATTTAACTTTATTTATTTAGTCATTTATTTATTTTTTAATTTTTATTTTTTCTGTATAGTTCTTTCACTCTCTATTTCATTTATTTCTGCTCAAATCTTTAGTATTCCTTTTCTCTGGAACTTTTTTTCAGTCTGAAAACAGCCGCTGTTTATTTACTGACCAGATTACAAAAATAATCATGGTGGATACCTTAGTTCACCCTTCTAATAAGTCTGTTGAGCTGGTCTTCCCTATTGCCAGCATCTCCACCTTCTACATCTTGGCTGCTACAAATAATGCTATTAGAAGTTGATGGCTGAAAATTGTCCTCACTTCCTTGTGACAGGGAGGCTTGTGTAATTTTATCATCATTTTCTTCAACACGTGACTCTTTTTTTTTTATTCTCTTTAAATTTATTTATTTTTTTACCTTAATTCACTATACATCATTACAGTATACAAATGAATTTTCCATCCAAAATACACTGTATATTGGCTAAATCAAGCACATCAACATACATGTTATCAGCAAATAATTTTCCATTTCTTATGTCTTGTATACTTTGTTTCTTTTTTTTTGCCATCCTTGATTCCCTATCCCTCACCCTCTGCCATGTCCCACCCTCCTCCCACATTGTCTCTGGTATCCATGGTTGCTTTCTATGCCTTCCCCCCCCCATTTAATTGATTTGCTAATGAACTTAATTAGTCTAAATATTTCCAATAGCAAGGGCAGCTGATATATACCTATACATGAACCCAAGTCTGACTTTAGGCATAAACCTCAGTGAGTAGAATGAACATACTATAAAGTAGTACCTAGCTGGGGCTATATAGCTTACTGCAGTCATCAAATATGCATTTTTTTTAAAATTCCGATAAGAACAGTTTAACTGTTTTTTTTTTTTCTCCTGAAACTTTTTTTTTTTAATTACTTAACATTCATTCCCTGAGCATCATCACAACATACTAAATGTGGTTTCCCATCTAGAATAAACTGCATAGTGGCTTAATCATGCATGTTATCATCAATGATATTCCATTTCTACTTTCATATATATATGTATATGTATATATATGTTTTTTACCCCATGTTTGACCCTCTGCCCTTTCCCACTCTCTTATTACACTATCTCTGCTATATACAGTTGTCTTCAATTCCTTTCCCCCCAACATTTTGTTGATCACACAATATCATAAGTAATCTAACTACTTTCAATAGCAAGTTCAGCTGGTAATTTCAAGAAAAGCAGTTTTGACCTGGTAATGATATTTCCTTGAAACTTAAAGCCTAGAAACAGGTTAGTATTCTGTTCAAATAGTAGGTACATGAACCTATTGACAGCTAAGACAGGACAAAAGTCCTTTAAAACCGGACAACAAAGCTTAGAAGAAAAGCAGCAATATTTTAGTCAAGTCACAGAATGTTGTTTCATCAGTTCATGCTCATGTACTTAATCTTTCTTCTGTTGTGGTTCGATCTTCCGGATTGAATTCTGGGATATGATATTCATCTCCAGACATTGTAGTTTTTGAACTCTTATTTCTGTGTGTCTGCATTTAATTTTACTGACATAGCACTCCCTTAAGAACTTCTTGGAGATCTGGTCTGGTGCTAGTAAATTCTTTCAGGTTTTGTTTATCTGGGAATGTTTGTGTCTTTTCTTCCCAAATGAACGATGATCTTGCTGGGTACAGTATTCTAGGTTGAAATTGCTTTTCCCTTAACACTTCGAATATATTTTCCTATTCTTTCCTTGCTCGCATTGTTTCTGATGAGAGGTCTGCTGTTCATCTGATGGGATAGCCTTTGTAGGTAACTTGCCGTTTTTCTCTTGCCAATCTTAGTATCTTGTCTTTGTCTGTGGTTTTGGTCAATCTGGCTATAATGTGTCTTGGAGAAGATCTTCTTGGGTTGATTCTATTTGGGGTCCTCTGTATTTCTTGGGACTGAATCTTTGAGTGCCTAACACGTGACTCTTTGGAATCATTCACTGGAGTTTTTTTTTACAGTCAGGAACATCAAGTTCCTCTTCTGCTTGTGTTGGGTTTTCTAGTTTTTTTTTTTTTTTTTTTTTTTTTTTCCAGGGATTTCCCCTTTATCCTTCCCTTTATCTTCAGGAAGCCAATTCTCACGAAGAGCCCAACATCTGTTGCAGTGTGGTGTAAGGGGAGGATTCATCTCACTGCATGAAGTACACTTCCAGTAGTCAGCTAAGGAAATCTCAGGGTTGTCCTCATATGAATCTGTATCACTCTCCCCTGCCTGATACACAGTAACTCGATGGACCTCATCACCTTCACCTGAGAGTTCTTGTCCTTCTTCACTAAGGCTGTAATCTTCTGAATCGAGAGATTCAGCTTCACATTCTACACTACATTAATCTGAAACTGAATCCTGATCCAACCAGTCACCTGAATGTTCACTTACATCAGCTTCTAGATCCGGTTCTGAGTAAGTCTCTCTAGATTCACTGCTGTTGCTTTTGCAACACAACTCCCTTACTACACACAGAGCCAGACTTTCATTAGAGGAGAGGAGATACCACCAGATCTATGGCGTTTTCTTTGTTGTTTACCAGATAACTCCTCTGAATTTTCTCCTGTCTCACTGATTGTTCTCCTTCTAGATGAGGTAGATGGTCTAGAAATGAATTTTTTTTTTTTTTAAGAATTATTTTATTTTTATTTAGTCATTCATTTATTTCTTTTTATTTATTTATTTTTATTTTGACCAGAGAGGGACAGAGTGAGAGAGAAGGAGAGAGAGGGAAAGTGAGAGAGCAAGCCTCCAGGTCCAGGACTTGAACCGTGGTCGGCCATGTGGGAGTCCAGCATCCTTAACCACCACGCCACCTGCCGGCCCCTAGAAATGAATTTGAAAATGAGGAGTTCTCTGCCTGCAGCTCTTGCACAGGGTCCTTTTGTTCACTCCCACCTTCAAGGTGACACTTGCTCTCATTCACAGATCAGCCTGAGTCTGATGATTCCCGCTTATTGACTACTTCCAAGTATCTGTAGATCATCGTATATGTCTTCCTGTGCTCTTTCACGGAGAAACTTGGTACTCCAAACAAATTTGCTAGAAGATCATTTGAACAATATTCAATATGTTGTTGCTTCTCATCATACAATCGTTTAGTCATAATATACTGGCCAAGATAAAATATAACCTCTTTCATTGTGTAAGTGTCTTTTTGTGCACCAACAGACTTTAACAACTTCAAAAGCAATGGCTTTGGTGTAACCAGGGTCTCCTGTTCCGAAGCTGGAATCTGTGAGGTGCCTCCAGCACCATCAGTAGACACAGACATATTGGTATTGCACATTTGCCTCCAGGCCGACAGCTGCTCCTCACCATGTGGGGCTTTTTGCACGTGGAGTTGGAGGGATGCAGGTGTCCATGCAGGCGCTCCAGTCGCCTTCATGGGGCACGTGGCAGCCCGTTGCCCTGGGACTCGGCGACCATCCCACTGGCAGGGCCCAGGCCACTGGCACGCTCGATTGCACTAGTCCAGGCCAGAGGATGACTGCTAGCGACAAAAGTAGCAGGGAGGGCTTTGGGCTCACTTTCTCGTGCCATTGTCCTTCCAGTCACTCAGGGCTGCCCCAGTCCTATGGCAGCCCCGCTGGCCCAGGCCTCCCTAGTCTGTATCTTTTAATGGGAAAATTTAATCCATTAACACTCAGTGTTATTATTGATATTTGTGGATTTATCCCTGTTATTTCGTTGGCCATTTTCTCAGTTGTTTTTTTTCTCCTGTTTCTGCTTGTCTCTCTTGAGCTATCCTGATACAACACTCCCTTCAGTACTTCCTGTAGAGCTGGCCTATTATTGGTGAATTCTTTCAGTTTTCATTTATCTGAGAATACTTTTTGTTTTTCCCACTTGAAGGGACTTGAATCATGGTCAGCCCTGTGTGAGTCCAGCGCCCTAACGACCCTGCCACCTGCCGGCCCCCACCAGCCTTTTCTCAGGTGAAGGGCGCCTGCCTTCTTGAAGCTTCTGATTTAATTCAGCAGCAATCCTGCACCATTTGTTCACCAAAGGAAGTGCTTTCCGGGCGCCTTTGCCTCACCCACTGCACAGCAGCCGGGAGCCCGTTCGGAGGCAGCAGGACGTTTGCACGCACAGCCGCACCCTGTGACCCTCTGACCGCTTGTTCAGCTGAAATGACTTGTGTCTGGCACAAACCTCCTCCTCTGATATTGGCAGAACTGCAGGGGATGAAAAAGCTGGGTTAGTGTTAGGGCTGGGATTAGAATGTGGGCCTCAACAGACCGTCCTGTTAACACTTCTCTTTGCTGACTTTATGAGGTTCAAGAAAAGCTTTCTGGGGAACGGCACCAATTTACTTGCCAAAAGCTGAGAGGGGCCAAGGAAGATGTAGTCAGCATTTGGAATCTCCTCGTCTTAGAATTGAACAGCCAAAGAGGCAAGAGGGAAATGCTGAGAGCCCGAGAGTCGGGGCCCATGTGGGTCGTGCGCAAAAAGGATTTGGAAGGATTCAGGGTGCAGGACAGGCTTGACTCTCTGTGAGTTCACCTCCATAGCACCCTTCCTCTCCTCAGCCCGGGTCCCGGCCTCGTCGTCCTCACCAGCGGCAGCCATCTTTTTGATCTGCCTCCTCAGCCCTGTCGCCTGCCCAGTGCACCACTGCCAGTTTTGTTCCTCTGCTTAAAACTGCTTGAGCCCCCAGTGCTGATCAAACCGAAGCCTCACTGATTAACGCAGTGTGCAAAGCCCTCCGCGAGCAGGCCCCATCTGTCCACCGACCTCTGTCCTCATCCTTCACCCTCCATGAGACCGCCACTGCGAGTCAGCTAATTAGCTGCCACCCCAGCCTGCCGCACCTATTCCAGCCCCGCCCTTTGCCCAGCTCGCCCCTCTGCCTCAGTTGCACCCGTTTCCATCTTTTCCTGTCCATGTTCCCAAGGACCCAGTTCAAATGTCACTCCTTCTATGACGCCTTCCTCCACTCCTCCAGGCAAAGCTGATGTCACCTCATTTCTACTCCATGGGACTTGTGTGCTGCACTCATCCACCGTGTATTAGGGGAACTGAGGGAGAGGACGACGTCTTAGTATAGTTCTGCTTGTCCCACTCTACACTCAGGGCCTGTTCAGTGGATATAACTATTTGAATTTTAAGAGCCGATAGGACAAACTCCTGTGAAGCCAGGGAGGAGCCCGAGGTGGACTGAGTGTCTGGCTATGTCAGGCTCACTGACTCTGCCTGCCTTGATGTTCAGAAAAGGCAACATACTGGGTAATGGGTCCCTGTGAGTGTCCCAGCTGGCAGGGACTGCAGCCCAGTGAAGGTCCTCACAGGTGTCCCTGCCATGCAGCAGGCCTGGCAATCACCACCGGACGTTTTGGGACACACTATATTTGAGAACCACTGAGCTAGTCATACAGGAATTGTAATAAAACCAAATGCTTTGGTTTGTTCAAAGAAGGAAAAACAAAGATGTTTGGTCAGAAGATGAGGAAAGCCTTAAGAAAAGAGTCTTTGAGAAGAGTTTTAGAATCGGGTCAATGGCTGGAGATGAATATTACTTCACAAATAATATTATAATTACAATGAAGAATGTTGACAATCCTTTACCCAGACATACACTGTTTTGTTTTATGTATGGTCTTTGCCATTCTTGGTCCATGAACAGACATACTTATTTATTTGTACCTAACACAGATGATTTATTTATTTATTTTTACCTAATGTTTTTCTTCATAATACACTATGGTTTCTATTAGATAACTATTGGGTCATCAGAAAAGCCACACGACGCAGTTTTGCATAGAAAAACACACAAAAAATACATCATGGCTTTTCTGATAACCCAATATTTTAACTGTTTCAAATAAATTTGGGAAAATTCATTGAAGACAATTTTTGATGTTATCTGGACCCATTGCTCTATCCAATAATTGTTATCAACAAGTACTTCTAGTCAATAAATACTGCTTTTTTTTCATATGGAAGCTATCTGCATGGGATAATAGCTGTCACATATTATACATATATGTTTTACACTATAGCGCATGCTTTCTTCACTTACTGACCAGTTTCGTGGCCATAATTTTCATAATGCATAAGAGGTCAGCAAATACATTTGTCATGATTTATTTAACCAATGTTTTATTATCAGCATTTTGGTTGTTTCCAGTTTCTGCTGCGATGAACATCTTTGTGTATGAAGTGGTTTCCCCAAATTTTGAGTTATTTCCTTAGACTAGATTTCCAGAAGTGGAATTACAGGGTTACAGGATACAAAATTTTTAACAGTGCTTGATACATTTTGCCAAATTTCTTCCAAAGGTTTGACCAATTTACACTGCCACCAGCAACGTGGAAGAGTGCCAACTTTCCCACAACCTTGGCAATTTTGAGTATTTTTATTAAAAAAATTTTTTTTTTGGTGCCAATTTAGCAGGAAAGAACGTTACCTTGTTTTAATTTGCATTTTTATTACCTTACCTAATATGACTTGACACATTTTTTCCCATGTTGTTTCAAAGTTCTTAATAAGCTTTTTTTAAAAAAAAAATTTAATATTTTTACATTTTTTTATGGTGGCTGAGTGTTTTCATGGTTGAGATCTGATAAGTGAACAGAAGGGTAGGGCAGTTCAGTTTAGAGACGCCCACGGGCAGCACAGGGTGAAGAAAGCTCAAACAGCCCATCAGAAAGCCATCTCATTGTTCTCAGCACGCTCCTCCTTCGGGCTCTTCATCCTGGTGAATAACAACACTGCTACCTAATGTTCAAGCCAAAACCGGGGTGTCACCGGTGACCCCTCTCTTTCCTTCATCACCTACATCCAGTCAATAACCAAGTCCCCTAAGTTGCACTTAAAACTGTATCTCCATTATTGCTTCAACCTTAGTTCAAGTGGTGTCTTCTTTTTCCCTCCTAGAGTTTTGTTTCCCTCCAAACCGTGTTTCACATGCAGACAGAACTAACTAAAATCGAGCTATAACTCCAGTTTTTAAAAACAGCTTCCCAGTGCTTTCAGAATGAAGCCTCCAAATTCCTTAGTCCATTTTACAAACCCTCAATGGCTCGAATCTTGCTTTACTCTTTTCAGAATGGTGCAGTCAGGAGATTGAGTACTTCTATTTTCCCATGAGCCATTCAGTAATCATGCCCCAGGCCTTGGGAGACCGCAACCATATTTTCAAAATGGCAGATGGGGCCGGGGTTAAATGATGGGACATGTCATCTGATTCACATGAGTGACCTTGTCAACCAGACCAACCATCTGGGTGGTGCTTTGTCCCAGAGCTACTCAAACAAGGTAGCTCCAAAGTGAGTTGATAAATGTTTGCTGCTGGCCCAAGATGGATGAGGACAAGAATAGGAAGGAGGCATTTAGAAACTGTTACAGGTCCTTGGTAATTGCGTGTGTAGAATCTAATAATTAAAATGTGAATTTGTACTAACCTGTTTCTAGGCTTTAAGTTTCAAGGAAATATCGTTACCAGGTCAAAACTGCTTTTCTTGAAATTACCAGCTGAACTTGCTATTGAAAGTAGTTAGATTACTTATGATATTGTGTGATCAACAAAATGTTGGGGGAAAAGGAATTGAAGACAACTGTATATAGCAGAGAGAGTGTAATAAGAGAGTGGGAAAGGGCAGAGGGTCAAACAAGGGGTAAAAAACATATATATACATATACATATATATGAAAGTAGAAATGGAATATTATTGATGATAACATGCATGATTAAGCCACTATGCAGTTTATTCTAGATGGGAAACCACATTTAGTATGTTGTGATGATGCTCAGGGAATAAATGTTAAGTAATTAAAAAAAAAAAGTTTCAGGAGGGAAAAAAAAAACAGTAAAACTGTTATCGGAATTAAAAAAAATGCATATTTGATGACTGCAATAAGCTATATAGCCCCAGCTAGGTACTACTTTATAGTATGTTCATTCTACTCACTGAGGTTTATGCCTAAAGTCAGACTTGGGTTCATGTATAGGTATATATCAGCTGCCCTTGCTATTGGAAATATTTAGACTAATTAAGTTCATTAGCAAATCAATTAAATGGGGGGGGGGGAGGCATGGAAAGCAACCATGGATACCAGAGACAATGTGGGAGGAGGGTGGGACATGGCAGAGGGTGAAGGATAGGGAATCAAGGATGGCCAAAAAACAAAAAGCAAAAAACAAAGTATACAAGACATAAGAAATGGAAAATTATTTGCTGATAACATGTATGTTGATGTGCTTGATTGAGCCAATATACAGTGTATTTTGGATGGAAAATTCATTTGTATACTGTAATGATGTATAATGAATTAAGGTAAAAAATAAATAAATTTAAAGAGAAAAAAGAAAAGAAAATGTTTATTTGTATTAAAATATGTATTTGTGTCTTTAAATTTTTAATTTGTCTAACATTTTGATTTTATTGTACTTTACAAAATCATTGGCCTGTGGTGCAATGAATTGGAAATTTAAAAATGAAAACTGTCCACGGATAGTTTGACTTGAATTCTCTTGGAAAGTTCAGCCTGGTCCAAACAATTTTCCCATAAGTTTACAAATGTACTTTCTGAGTAAAAAGATGTTTGAATCCCCAGCTGGGAGTGTGCATTTCAAAGACTGAAGAAAATCCCAAAGTGAAAGAAATAACTTTAATTTATGTCTTAACTTTTATGATTTTATGGTTAAAATAGAAACTTCTGGCTTCTGACCATTGAGTCCAGATGTAACAATACTTGATATATTGAACAAGACAATAACTTGGAACGCTGTAGAGGGAGAACCGGTTTCAAACATTTCCTCATTTTCCAGGTCTGTAAAGTGAGGGGGTGGAATTAAAAAATAATTTCAATGTTCTTTTCAGCTCTAAAATCACTTGCTCTCATAGTTCTATGCTTGACTACTTGGTTTAAAACATTTTACGTAAGGATACATAATAATATGTGACTTGGAATAATGAGAAATCTTAAAAAAAGAAATAGATGGTTAATCATTGATTTTAGTCATCATCATTAATTTTTTAAAATTTTCTACAAATTGAGCACAAATTTTGGCAGAGGATACTACCAGGTCCTGCACTGTTTATTAGAGACTTGGTCTCCTCACTCACTGGCTGAGGGACTGAGGGTGGATGATTTCACTTGTGTGTGTCCTCTGCTTTGGCATGAGGGGACTGTCAAGTGGTGCTGGGGAAAGGATGGGGGAACCAAGCAAGTTGGGTACTTCTGGAAGCTTCCCCGTCCTTAGCCAGGAGCTCCTCCTGTGTTTAGAGATAGACCTTTTATAATTATTTACTTATTGCCAGAGAGCATGTGTGCTCACCAGAAAGACACAGAGAGCACCCCCTCCCCAGGGAGGCATAGCCATGCTGCAATTCCTCCTCCTTCATCTCTCGGGACTTGGGGTATGCATGCATACGCATGTGGTATGTTTTTCAAGCTGCCAGGTCCGAGATTCTCGCTGGGAGTTGGCCATGTGGGATCCAGGGCCTTAACCCCCACACCACCCGCTGGCGCTGTGCAATATTTAGTGAGAAGGAAAGCTTTGCTACCATGTAAAGCTTGGGCAGGTGATTGCCATCAGGTTGGATGGTCGCCAACATCCCGCCAGCATTGTTTCCCTATCATAAGGAGCAGAAGCCCAAACTGCCGATGCAAGATCTTAGTATGGGGTTGAACTTTTATACATGTAGAAGACAGAAAAGCTACATAAACGAGAGAAGGGGTCTGTGGAGAAGCCAGCAGGGAGCTGTGGGGACTGCAGCGAACTAGGAAGCGCATGCCCCCCCTCAGCAGTTCAGCTCCTGCCC
Organism: Tupaia tana; assembly: GCA_026018925.1. NCBI lineage: Eukaryota > Metazoa > Chordata > Mammalia > Scandentia > Tupaiidae > Tupaia > Tupaia tana. The sequence continues at coordinate 39,667,472 of JAKSZU010000020.1, read as the reverse complement.
CTTGCTGCCGTGTGGCACTGTCACCCAGCACATGTTCTAGGAGCTAAATGTGACTCATCTGCCTCCATGCTGGGTCACCTGAAATTCTTCTTACAACTTCTTTTTTTTTTTTTTTTTAAGAATTATTTTTATTTTTATTCATCATTATTACTATTATTTTAATGTGACCAGAGAAAGAGACAGAGATAGAGAAAGGAGAGAGAGAAGGAAAGCAAGAGAACGAGCCGCCAGGTCCAGATCCAGGACTAGAGCCACGGGTGGGAGTCCAGTGCACTTAACTACCCTGCCACCTGCTAGACCCCTTAGAACTGTTCTAACGCTACGTAACCCGCACACATGAACTAGCAGGCTGCTGGTAGGCCCAGTCACCTCCCCAGGGCTTAGCGCCGTCCTGGTGCATGCACATGGATATGGACGCTAGCTGTCAGGATCACCACCATTATTACCGAATAACGAGGCCGTGGACATGGGCCTGCTAGGCATTGCAGTGGAACGGTGAAATAATTACACGACTTTGTGTTTTTCAAATTAGTCCCTTTCAAAGTCATATCATAGAACTGGAGCATTTTGGAGAATTCCTGACAATAAGATAAAGGAAATAAATGAGGCCTTCCTGTAAGCCTGAGTTACGTCTGAGGAAGGGCCTGGGCTACTCTGCAAGGGTGGCCTTTCGCACTTGCCATGGCTCGCAGTGAGAACTGGGCGTGTCCAGCACAGCGAACACTCGGGTGCTTGCTCCGTGTGTCTCCAAGTCAGAGGATACGAAGAGCAGTCACACTCACGGAGGCGTCAGGTCTCTCGGTTCAGTCTCCTCCACTTGGTTATTGTCGCTTTAAAAGAAGTTATAACATCTGTGAATTCAGCCCCCTTTCTCTCTTCTCTTCAAAAACGTCCCGTCTAAGTTCGTAAATAAACTTGCTTACTTATAGGGATGGAAATACTCAGAGACTGATTTTCTGTATCACAGAGAAATTCTTACTGAGAACTAGCTCTGCTTTACAAAAAAAAAAAAAGGTGTAAAACAAAACTTAATTTTTTTTTTTTTTTTGAGGGGGTCTATAGGGTGTGTGCTTCTCCTGAGAGAGGGAGGGAGAGAGAGAGAGAGAGAGAGAGAGAGAGAGAGAGAGAGAGAGAGAGAGAGAGAGAAAGAGAAAGTGAGAAATCCCCCCAGGAATGGCCATGCAGCAATCCCTTCCTCCGTTCCCCTCTCAGGACTTGGGCACACGCACATGTGCCTGGTGTGTTTCTTAAGCTGCCATTCTGGTCCAGGAGTTGTGCTGTGCAATCGGCCACGTGGGATCCAACACCTCAATCACCACGCCACCTGGTGGCCCAAGCAAACAGTTCTAAAAAATGCTCTTTCGGTTCCACCAGCTTAACAAAATTATTGTCACATCACTAATTTTCTATCGCATATGTTTTTATATTAAATAAGTAAACAAGGCCTTTATTGAGTTCGCTAGAGGCTGATAGGCAGTTGCAGACATGAACAAACACACCTTCTGCTCTTGGGATGAGGGGTAATGAACTGAGAGGTGAGGGTCCCAGAGCAGTGCCTTCTCCATTTCTCAGTCCTGCTGGGATTTTGAGCAGGCACACATGCAGGCGTGGCATGATTCTCAAGCTGCCAGGGCTGGGATTTGATCTTGATCAGTCATGTGGAATTTGGCTTCTTCAACCCTGAGGCCATTGGACTGGCCTGAGGAAATGTTACTATACATATTTTTACTCAGTTTTATAAATAGTGACTCCTTGAAATTATTATCATCATTATTACTATTATTTTGTTATTATTATTTTTTAAAGGTTTTTCTCACAGAGTACCTGTACTCACTGGAGAGAGAGAGAGAGAGAGAGTGAGAGAGAGAGAGAAGAAAAGTGAGAGGAAAAACCACCCCCCAGGTGGGACGGTCATTCAGCAATCCCTTCTTCAGTCTCCTCTTGGGATTTTGGGTATGCATGCACATATGCTTGGCATGAATTTCTTTTTTCTTTCTTTCTTACTTTTTTTTTTTTGTTTTTGGAGAGGTTATTGCTATAGGGCATGTGCGCTTGCCAAAAAGACAGAGAGAGACAGAGAAACAGAAAGCGAGAAATCACCCCCCAGGGGGGATGGCCACACTGCAATCCCTTCTCCTCCATTCTCCTCTTGGGAGCCTGGGCTCACACGCACACGCACCCGTCGTGAGTTTAAGCCACCGGGTCTGGAATTCAAACCATGGTTGACTGCACAGGAGTCCAGTGACATAGCCATTATGCCATCTTCTGGTCCCGCTTGGTATAATTTTCAAGCTGTTGGTCTGGGACTGAAACTGCGGTTGGCCATGTGGGAGACCACTACCACATGCTGGCCCACTCCTTGAGATTATTATTATTTTTCACACATTTTATTGATTCACAAAATACCTTAAGCTAAAACTATGGACAAAGCTAGAATCTAGTTACAAATGCACTGTAATTTTCTTCTGAAACATTTTAAATTAATTAATTAATTTACATTCATCCCCTAAGCATTGTCACAGTGTACAAAATGTGATTTCCCATCCAATATATACTGTACAGTGGCTTAATCATATGTGTTATTATCATCAGTTTTCCATTTCTAGTTCCATATATATACATGTGTATATATATATTTATTTATTTATTTCACCCCTATTTTTCACCCTCTGCCATTTCCCACCCTCCTCCCACACTCTCTCAGGTGTCTACAGTTGTTTCTATTCCTTCCCCCCCCCCACACATTTTATTGATTCACAAAATTTCTTAAGTAATCTAACTACTTTCAATAGCAAGTTTAGCTGGTTTGTACCTATCTGTGAATACATGTCTGACTTTAGGTGTGAAACTCCTAGAATGAATATACCATAAGGTAGCACCTAACTGATGCTATAAAGCTTACTATGGTCACTAAATAGATATTTCTTAATATATTTTTTAATTTCAAGAAAAGCAGTTTTAGCTTTAATAAATCAAAGAAATGCTAAAGAAACAGGTTAGGATTCTGTTCAAATAGTAGGTACATGAATCTATCAGCAGCTAAAGACAGGATAAAAATATTTAAAATTGGAAAACAAAGCCTGTAAGAAAATCAGCAATGTTTTAGTCAAAAGTTATAAAATGCTATTTTACCAGTTCAGTTTCATGTACTTAATCTATCTTCTGTTGTGGTCCAATCTTCCTGATTAAATTCTAGGATATAATATTCAACTCCAGACGTGTCTCTACAATTAAGTTGGCCATTTTCTTAGTTTTTGAACTCTTATTTCTGTGTGTCTGTATTTAATTTTCCTGGTATGGCACTCCCTTGAGAACTTCTTGGAGATTTGGTCTAGTGTTGGTAAATTCTTTCAGATTTTGTGTATCTGAGAATATTCTTGTCTTTTCTTCCCACATGAAGGATAATCTTGCCGGGTACAGTATTCTTGGTTGAAATTGCTTTTCCCTTAACACTTTGAATGTATTTTCCCATTCTTTCCTCGCTTGCATTGTTTCCAATGAGAGGTCCACTGTTAGCCAGATGGGATATCCTTTGTAGGTAACTTGCCGTTTCTCTCTTGCCAATTTTAGTATTTTGTGATTTTTGTCAATGTGGCTATAATGTGTCTTGGAGAAGATCTTCTTGGGTTTATTCTATTTGGGGTCCTTTGTATTTCTTAGGACTGGATTTTTGAATGCCTCTCTGGGTTTGGAAAACTTTCTTGCAGAATTTCATAGAATAGATTATTTATGCCCTTATAAGTCTCTTCACCTTCTGGGAAACCAGTTATCCGGATGTTTGGATGTTTGATTGTATCTAGTATTTCTCGTATATTATTCTAATTTTGGGGGGCCATTTTCTCAGTTTTCATGGTGGATTTTTCTAGGCCAGCGATGATATCTCCTACATTTGAGATTCGATTTTCTGTATGATCTAGTCTGCTTTTAATACTTTCAAGGGAGATTTCTACTTTCTGTATTATAGCCTTCATCTCTAATAGGGCCATTTGATTCTTTTTTAGATGTGTAATTCCTCTTTTAGATCTTGCAAGAATTTCCTCACCTCCTGGAACTCATCAGCTCCTTTCACCTGCCTCTTCTGCAGTTCATTGTCTCTCTTCTCTTCCATCTCTGTTAGCTCTGTCATTATGAATATTCTAAATTCCTTATCAGACATTTCCATGAATTTCATTGTACTGTCTGAGGATGAAGAGGAGTTATTCTTTTTCCTTGGAGGAGAGGTATTGTCTTTCTTTCCCATATTTCTTGTGATTCTGCAGTTATTTCTAGTCATCTGATGGATGATGCGTTTCTTCCTAATTTTTGAAGTTTAATCTGTGCGTTCTGAGGCGAGCAGAAGGAGGTGATCTACAATCGCCCTTCTGTTCTGAGTTCACTCTTTGTGCATCAGATTTAAGGTGAAGAGAGGAATATTCTGACCCTAATCATATTCAGATGTTTAGAAACTGTTCACTTGGACCTTTGTGCATAGAGGCTGATCAGCCAATGTATAAAGATAAAGAAAAAGGGAAAATAATTAAAAAGAAGAAAGAAGAAGAAAAAATAAAATGAAAAAGAAGAGGGGGAAAAAAGAAGATAAAACCCCTATAAGATTATAATTTTAAAAAGCAAAAATGAAAACCGTGTGGTGAGCATACATGCTGTGCGAATCCAATATTTCACAGCTGAAGTACAGTATCCATCTCAGGATTGACCTGGCTTGGGTTGTGCCTTTCCTAAATGAAGTGAGGAAAGGCACCAATTAACACAATAAAGAAGAAGCTTGAGAACCCAGAGAATACTCTACCTTAAAAAAATATTCAAATAAATTTAAAGTAACAGGGAGACACAGTGAGACAGAGAGAGACAGAAATGGAGAGAAAGAGACACAGAGCTATCCCTACCCACTAGAAATGAGTTTGGAGGGGGAAGTCTCAGCAGAAAATCTTCATTTTTGGTCAAGGAAACCAGTATTTCACAGCTGAAATACACTATCCATCTCAGGATAGGCCTGGCTTGGGTTGTGCCTTTCCTAAATTAAGTGAGGAAAGGCACCAATTAACATAATAAAAGAGAGATTTTAGAGCCCAGAGAATGCTTTACTTTAAAATAAATTAAAAGTCACGGGGAGACATAGTGAGACAGAGAGAGACAGACAGAAATGGAGAGAAAGAGACAGAACTATCCTTACCCACTAGAAATTAGTCTGGAGGGGGATGTCTCAGCAGAAAAATCTTCATTTTTGGTCAAAGAATCCAATATTTCACAGCTGAAGTACAGTGTCCAACTCAGGATCTCTTTGAGATTATTTTTACAAATAGTTACACTGGTTGGCACTTTTTCTTTTCAGATCTTAGTTTTGTTGAGTTTGTGCTAAGTCTACCCTGGGCTCTCATGTACTTTGTTCATATTTCTTTCTGGTACTCCCCAGGCATGCTGAAATTATTGGCGTACTTGGTCTCTTTTGTTGAGTGATGGACTTCTTTCTATACTCAATATCTTATATAGTGTCTGGTACATAATACAGGGAACTCCAAAATGTTTGGGGGAAAAAATGGAATTAAAATACAAGTTTATTTTGATTCAGACATTTTGAAATCCATGTACTTTCTTCCCTAAGGAGCATTTTCTGTGGACTTTTGGAAGACTACCTCCCTCACATTCACTCAAAATTGCTTATTGAAGTTTTGAAGAAAAACAGTATTAGAATGAATGAATCAAATGAAGGAATATGCTGTAGCAATACCATCATTTTGAATCTTGAGAACCAGAGGAAGACTTGCACTTTCTTCCTCCAGGAACACATAGGAAAACCTCTGGCTGACCCCATGGGGAAGCGCAGTGGTTGGAGAACAAACCTTTCTCTCTCCCCTGGGCCTTGCCTGAGACTCTGAGGTCCTATGTGGAGAGCTCCTGGAGGTCTGGGTGGGCAGCTGCTTCCCTTTGGCACCACTTTCTGGCTGAAAGGTTCCAGTGTTTGGATTTTATTAGCCAATATAATTAAGGAAAAAATGCTGGAAAAAAAAATCACAGCACACTGTTTTTAATCTTGTGAATGAATAACATAACTTGCAGTTAGACTACTAATGTCTAAATGGATTTTCTGTGCTCCAAGCCAAAATACATTTCATAAAGTTACACAGAGATGGATGATATCCCAGTTAATAAAAACAGTTGTGGGCAAAAGATGCATAGTCTAACAGAAGGGCAGCTGATTGATGACTGGCTGCTGGGATCGTTGCATTTAACTACGATTTTATTCTATTTTTACAAACAGAACATTTTATTAAATAGTCTAACTTAAACATTGTCACCAAACTCTAACTCTAAAACGTGTATTTGTCGAGTGAGTTTTTTGAGATATGACTATATAGATGGAACTGTATGAATTATCTTGAATAATTTTCAACAGTGTATTATCAACTAGCTCATTTAATCCTAGTTTGCTCCTAATCATAAATAGGGATGTTTCTTTTTTTTACATTTTCTTTAATTGCCAGACAGCATGTGCATTCACCAGAAACAGAAACAGAAACAGAGAGAAGGAAAAAGCATCCTCAACGGGGCACGGTCTTTCTGCAATCCCTTCTCCTCCATTTCTCCATGCTATAGGGGCATTAAGGCATGCCTGCACAACTGCTGGGGCTGGCATTCTAATTGTGGTTGGCCATGTGGGATCCAGTTCCTTTAACCACTTAACTATGGGGCTGGCCTGGGATGTTTCTTTTTAAATCACATTTAATTACTTTGTTGGAATAATATCCCTCCAAGATTGATGTACAGTTCTAGAATTTTAACATCATATTTAAAGCAAAACACAACTTTACAGAATCTGACAACTGAGGATACCTTAGCTCAAAGAATGATTTCTGTGATCACCTCCCTGCACAATCTATTGTTAAATGTTGGAGTGTCACTTCTTTAGAGTCTCTCCGTTGTATTCAATCAAAGAAAAGAAAAATGCAAGTCACTGTACTAAAAGTCTGAGAGATCCAAGACTTTCATCTGAGAAAGGGAACTTTTCATTCTGTTCTTAGAACCCTTCCCAGCCAATGTATCTCTTTAGGGAGGATGAGTGGCAGGTGATTGGTCCTAACTTGACATTGCAGCCACCTCTTCCGGCAAGGTTATTTGTAACTATGGCTAGGAAACAGGTGGCATAGGACTCAGAGTGGGAAAACTAGGTAGAACCGCACATGGAAAGTCTTCGAAAAGCTCATGAAAAATATGTACTATTAAAAAAAATGAATGGATTTCAATATTTTTTGACACCCAAATAAATTTGTATTTTATTTCCATTTCCATGAACTTTTTGAGAGTTCCTAGTTATGTGTTTAATATTTATAATTTTTCCTCCTTTCCCACACCTGTATACAGCTAAAATGTAGAAAAATGGTAAAATCCAAGAAAAAATTATGATGTATATGTGGCAATGCACCAGTATGGTGGTTGGTTATTTCTGGGTCATCAAGTTAGAACTTATATTTATTTATTATTTATTTGCTTGTATTTTTTTATTCATTTTTTTAAATTTTGGAAGTTCAACAATAAATATAAATACAGCAAGACTAGACAAATGGACCTAGACTATCATCTAGATTTGCGTATTAGGTTTCAGACTAATTATTATTTTTCTTTTAGAATGGGATGCCTATCCTATGCCCATACCACTGCTATAGTTTTGGAAGCAGATCAGACTTCTGGTCCCATAGTTCATAGATAGGAATTTTTCTCAGAATGTACTGTACTTCAAATCTCACTCTTAACTGTTTTGGATGATGACATTTGGGACTTCGAGAGTTGCTACTATTTAGATAACATTTTGAGTTTAGAGTTGATGTTAGAATGGCTTAAAACTTTTGGTTCTGTTGGGATCAGGTGAATGTATTTTGAGTGTGGGATGAATGTCAATTTTACAAGGACAGAGCACAGACTGTACAGGGTTAGATAGTGTTTCCCCCATCCATGATCTTTCTGGAACCTTGGAACAGGACCTTACTTGGAAATAGGGGGGACTTAAGATGTCAATTAAAATGAGGTCATTTTCGAGTAGGGTGAACGCTTTATCCAACATGCCTGGTGTTCTTATAAAAAGAGAAGATGCAGTGCCAGCGGGTGGCGTGGTGATTTAAGGCATTGGACTCCCACATGGCCAACTGCAGTTTGAGTCCCGGACATGGGGGCTTGTTTTCTCACTATTTTTCTCTCTGTCTTTTTCAGGTTAGTGCACATGCCCTATAGCAAATTAAAATAATGATAATAATAGTAATGGTAAAGTTAAAAAAATAATTAAAAAAATAAAAAAGATGTGCAGAGAAAGACACATTTGGAGAAGGTCACATTCACATTACCAGGCCGGGTATCGTTCGAGGACCTTGCAGTCTTAAATTCTTTGTATCAAGATAAGCAGGGTCTAGACTTGATGCTCTTATGCTACAAATAGTCCTAGCTGTTTCTGGAAAGTTCCAGGAGAAGGCATCTTCAGGAGGAGGTTGAAGTGATGTGTTTCCGAGCCAAGGAACACCGAGAATTTCCGGCAACACCAGAAGCTAAGGAAAGGCCCCCAAGGGTCTTCAGAGAAAGCGTGGCCCTACTGATAGCTTGTCTTTGAACTTCAGCCTTTAAAACTGTCAGAAAACCTACTCCTGTTGTTTCAAGTTATATAGCTCATTGCACTTTGTCGTAGCAGCCCTAAGAAATGAATTCAACTTGTATACGTGCTATTGTATTTATACATTATGCACATTATTATAAAGCATAAACAGAATACATATTGAAAAACCTATGACGATGAGGAACAGTACTTTAAAAATAATTCTGTTTGTTTAGGGAACCAGCGGTTAGCGTAATGGCTATGTCGCTGGACTCCCACGTAGTCGACCGAGGTTCGCATCCTGGACCTGGTGGCTTAAAACTCACGCCAGGCGCGTGTGCGTGCGTGCCCAAGATCCCGAGAGGAGAATGGAGGAGAAGGGATTGCTGCGTGACCATCCCCCCGGGGGGTGATTTCTCGCTTTCTGTCTCTATGTCTCTCGCTGTCTGGCGAGCGCACGCGCCCTATAGCAAAAATCTCTCCAAAAAAAAAAAAATAATAATTCTGTTTGTTTATAGTATGCAGCAGAGTTTTGAGAGCAATGATACCAACCATGTGCCATTTTTAAATAAACTTTTTATTTTAGAATAATCTTACATTTACGGAAAAGTTGCAAAGATAGTGCAGAGAATTCTCCAGAGCCTTTCCTAGCATGGGTGAGAGGGAGCAGATGGTGGTAACAAGGAGAGAGCCCTGGCCTACTCTCAATACCAAAGCCTGGCGCTGACACCAACATCTTCCTGACTCGGTTTCCATGCTTGAAAACAGGGGTGAAAATTGTTGTGATGATGGGACCAGCAGTTAGCATAATGGCTATGTAGCCGACCGCGGTTTGAGTCCCAGAGCTGGTGGCTTAAACTCACGCCGGACGCGTGTGCGTGCGTGCCCAAGATCCCGAGAGGAGAATGGAGGAGAAGGGATTGCGGCGTGGCCATCCCCCTGGGGGGTGATTTCTCACTTTCTGTCTCTCTGTCTCTCTCTGTCTTTCTGGGGAGCTCATGTGCCCTATAGCAAAAACCTCTCTAAAAAAAAATTGTTGTGATGATGAACCAAATCCTGCTGTTGCCTAGACAGCTAACCGGCCCTGAAAAGACGTCGGACTCCCTCAGGCACAGCTTTCTCTTCTGCGAAGCGGGGCAGGCAGTACCTCCGCGCAGGGTTGTAAGCAGTAGGGAAGTTGCCCAGCCCTCGGCCACTGCATCATCTCTTCTTCCCTTTCTTTGCCCTTAGCCACAGTTTCCAGGCTTCTCCTTGGGCTGAGTTCTTGTTTGTGGTTGTAAAAATGCTAAAAGGCAGATCCAATATCCACATGCTATGTTCGGATGCACCATAGAAACTGTCTCTGAAACACACAGCTCACGGTATTAATATTCGGTGTGTGTATGTGTGGGCACATGCATGTACATACATGTTTTGCATGTGAGAGAGAGGGAGAGAAAGAGAAAGACAGGAAAGACACACAGAGAGAGGCAGGGGAGACCGCGAAGGACCTTCTAGGCTTTAGACTCTTCGTTTTGAGACAAGCAGGACCTAGGCTTGATGTTTTATGCTGGGAGCAGTCCGCAGCTCTGTCTGGAAAATTCCAGGAGGAGGCTTCCTTGGTACATATGTCTGAGAAGAGCTGATTTGTTCTAAAACGAGCAAGTGTGTGGGTTGCTACGCACCACTGTTCCTCGGCACCCTCCCCTCGCCCCCGCTCCTGCCAACACCAGCCCTGCCTTCAGCTGAGGAGCCTCTGCTGCCTCCGCGCCTTCCTCTGCAGACGTTCAGGGGAGGGGACACGCCCCAGGGTCCAGTCCTCAGCCCCTTTCGCCTCCTTTTCCATGATGACGGAGATCACAGGACACCCATTTTGGAGCCGGTAGTTCTTAGATCATTAGTCATTGCTTCTCAGTCCTGCCTACACGTCAGAATCTCTTGGGGAGCTCTGAAAGCATACAGATTCCTGGTCTCACCCCCAGAGATTCTGCCTCAATTGGCCCGGGGAGAGGCCTAGCGTTGGCATTTTAAAAAAAGCTCCCTGGCAATTCTAAAGTCCAGTCAGGATTGAGAACCACCACTCAGTCCTGGGTTTTCAGTCCCCCTCTTCTGCAAGGTAGAGCCGTTCTCTCTCCTGTTCATCCCTGTATATTCTACAACAATAAAGTTTGTTAAATGCATGATTCAGCTTGCTCCTCGGAGCCTTGGGAGCCCCTGAGATGCCATGGAGAGCAAGGGGGAAGGGGGGGGAGAGAAGCAGAGAGAGGGAGATAGCACCTCCAAAGGGGTTCTTGACACCATGACCCACACCCAGCCTTCAGCCAGCCCCACTGTGTGCCTGGAGTACTCAGGAAGGTCTCTGGACTTGAACTGAGAACCTTCGCATGTGGGATTGCCTTACAGAGTGTCGCATCTCTTCACTGCTGCTGTGCCACTGTCTGGCCCTCCGACCTCAAGCCCCTTTGAAGAGTACTAGCCGGGTTTCGTGGAGTGCCCCTCATTTGGAACTTGTCTGTTTTTTTCTCATAGACTGGGGTTATGGGTGAGTGGCAGGGAGGCCACTGAGGTAATGTGCCGTTTCATGACGTCATGTGAAAGGGACATGGTATCAGCATGACTGTGGGTGTGGACCTCGATCACCTGGCTGACGCAGCCGGTCAGGTCTCTCCCCACCCCATCTCCCTTCCGTACTGTACCCTGTGAACGGAAGTCATTATGCAGAGCCCACGCTTCAGGAGTGGGGAGTTACGTAGCTCCCCTTGAGGGGGCAGTATCTGTGTAAATTATTCAGCATTCTCCATGGGAAATTTCTCTCCCTGCTTCCCTCCTTCTCTCTCCCACCTCTCTCCTCCCTTCCGTCTTCCCTTTTTTCCTTCCTTTCTCTCTTTGAGTCTCTCTCAACTCCCTGCTTGCTTTCTATCTTTTTTACCCTCAATAATTTTTATCAGTATGGATTCTGGATATTTATTTTATACTTGGGGTAATAATCTTACACTTTTTTTTTTTTTTTTAATGTTTTTGCCACAAGGTCTGTGTGCTTATCAGAGGGAAAGTGAGAAGTCACTCCCCAGAGGGGATGGCCACACCTCAGTCTCTTCTCCTTTGTTCTCCTCTTGGGATTTTGGGCATACATGCACATGAGCCTGGAGTGGTTTACAAGCTTCCAGGTCCAGGGCTTGAACCATGATCGACCATATGGGAGTCCAGTGCCTTAACCACCATGCCCATCTGCTGACCCTGATATGATACTTTTTTATTCTGTGACTTAACGTGTTCCAGCATGGGCCATAGGAAGCTCTTTCAGTTGGTTCCCATGTCCCTTTGAAATATGACCACCAATCAATTAATCAATGAATTAATTTTAGCATTTCTTTCCTTAGTGCCAGAAAGGAATGCAATAGGTTCATCATGTATTATTCCCTGCCCAGATTATAGCCATTTAAAAACATATTTGAATCATTCTAATGTACTCCTTCATTTTAGACTAATGATATATTTTTCTCAGAATAATTGGAAAAGTGTCATAAAGATGTGTCAGGCAGTTAAGGTGTTTGACAGTGGTCAGTTTCAAAAACTGGTAAGTTGTGATTTCTTTCTTTGGTCCGCATAACTATTTTTATACCTAATAAAAGAATTTCTATTCATGATTTTGTATATCAATATTTTTCTTCAACACCGTCCTCCAGATTATGGGTTTGAGGCCCCACTCCTTCCCCTGGTGAGCCCTTTACTCCGGGGCTGCCGAAGCCAGCCAAGGCACTGAGGAATGAAGTCTAGGTCTTCACTGTCAGGGGGAGCTGGGCTGGGGGAGACACACACAGAGAAATGGGACGCAGGAAACACACAGGGCGACAGCTGAGCTGTCCCTTATACCGGTTAGTGGCCACGGCCTTTACTAGCAGGACTTCTTCACCAAGGTAACTTTGGTGGCTGTATTTTTACTTCACTAAGTGCATGGTTCTAGATTCAGTCGCTAGGTGTCCTGGGAGAATACACTCTGTTAGGCATCTTGTTGGGCATAGTCAGAGATACCAAGTAAGATGCTGTCTTCGACCCCAAGACACTGCAGTGCTGAGGGAGAGAGGAGGGAGGGAGGTATCTGGGTAATGACAAACGGAATGAGAACGTGCTCCGGGGCGTAAAGCCCTCCAGGAGAAAGTCCTATTGTCTTGTGGGTGTCAGAGAAACCTCAGTAGAGCAGGGGATATTTGGGTTGGGTCTTGACAAATGAGAAGCCTGCCAGGCAGAGAAAGGGTCATTTCCAGCTCGCGAGAGGATGTAGGGCTGCAGAGGGCTCAGGGCCAGGAGGAGTCCTGTGAGGCACATCAGGAACCGGAGAGAAGCCAGCAAGTGCAAAGTGTCGTGGTGACTGTTCCCGTATTCTTTCTAGAATGACAGTCTCTGCGCTGGATCCATCTTTGTACCTCAGCACCTGAATAGTTCATGATGCAGAGTAGGTGCCCAAAAGCAGTCGTGAAGAAAAGAAAACGACCCCCTTTCTAGATTGACTTCTTCAATATGTGAGGATATTTCACTGTAAAGATGTCCAGCATAACATTATATATGATAGTAAAAATCTTAAAAGAACTTACATTTCCAACAAAAGTAGATTGGTTAGAAAACATAAGGCATAGGGACCAGCAGAAAGTGTAATGGCTATGTTGCTGGACTCCCACGTAGTCTGCCGTGGTTTGAATCCCAGACCTGGTGGCTTAAACTCATGCCAGGTACATGTGTGTGCACGCCCAAAATCCTGAGAGGAGAATTAAGGAGAAGGGATTGCAGTGTGGTCATTGCCCCTGGGTGGGGGGCAATTTCTTGCTTTCTGTCTGTCTTTCTGGTGAGCGCATGTACCCTATAGTAAAAATCTCTCAAAAAAGGAAAAGAAAATGTATGGTGTATTCACTAATACAACAGAATTATATGTAGCCATTAATATTAATAATAAAATATATATTTATAAATATGGATGAGTACTTACACTTTGGGCATAGGAGATTATAAAAATGCACACTATAGACCAGTCTTATAAATTTTATGTATATATGTGCATGTGTACATACATACACAAGTGTATACACATGTATAAATGTGAATGAAATATCTTAAAGGATTTTCGCAAATAACTTATGAACTGTTGGGTTGTCAGAAAAGTCATGATGCATTTTTACACAGAAAAGCAGAAAAAGATATATCATGACTTTTCTGACAACCCAGTATTTCACTTTTCTCCTTTTTATTTATTCACCTTTCCTATTTTTTCTGTAATGCATTAAATATACACTAAAAATGCCAGCAGGTGGCATGATGGTTGAGGAGACCGGATCCCTCATAGATGACTGTGTGGTTTTAGTCCCAGATCCAACAGCTTGAAAAACACACTGGTTCATGTGACTGTGTATCCAATATCCCGAGAGGAAATGGAGGAGTAGGGACTGCAGCATGGCCATGCCCACCCCCGGGGCAGTGTGCTTTCCCTTTGTCTCTTTCTCTGTCTCTCTCTTCTCCAGACAATGCATGTGCTCTGTGTGTGTGTGTGTGTGTGTGTGTGAATATGTATATATATGTGCATATGTGTGTGTGTGTGTGTGTATGTATGTGTGTATATATATACATATATATGAGAAAGAGAACTAAAATTTTGAGAAAACATGTTTTTTGTAAAGCCAACAGTAACCAACGAGTTTCCTATTAAAATGCAAACACTTGTATGTGTGTGTAGAGTACATGGTATTTTAGCAGCTGTTCCCTCACCTGGACTGGCCTTTTCCTAACCATCGTCTCATTTAACGCTCACGACTGCCCTGGGTTTGCAAGGCTGGCATTACTGCAGTGAGAAGTGTGAGTGTTGGGAGCTGAGGCTCAGAGCCTCAGTCTTGCCTAAGTTCAGACACCTGGTAACTGGTGCCCGGAGGCCATCCACAGACCTCGGACTCCAAAGGCCATGGTGTTTGTCTTTCCCATCCTATAGATTATCCTGGGAAAGGCAAAACAAAACAAAACAAAAACAAAAACAAAACCAACCCAAAAAACCAGCCACAGTAATATTCCAGAGCTTTATCCAGATACTGCAGCCTTTGAAGATGATATACTGTAGGAGCAGATTTGACAATATGCAAAACTGTCCATAGAAATCCTTAAGTAAAAAAAGCAAGTTACAAAAGCATGATCTCATTTGAGCAAAAATTAAAATGTTTGTGTAAACACTCAAAAAATCTGCAATAGAATATACTGTCAACTCCAAAAACTAGACGCAGTGTATGTGGCATTTTAGTGCATTCTCTGTTGCTCAATAACTAAATACCACAGGTTGGGTGATTTACTGGGTTATCAGAAAAGTCATGATGCATTTTTGTATAGAAAAATATAAAGAATGGAAGTTTAGTTAGCTCATGGTTTTGGAGGCCCAAGGTTAAGAGGTCATGTTTTGAGGAGGGACTTCTTGCAGATGGAGACTTCTTGCAGGTGGAGACTTCTTGCAGGCGGAGACTCCTTGCAGTGTCTGGAGGTGGTGCAGAGCATCACATGGTGAGAAAGTGAGAACTCGTGTCTCTGTTCATAGCCAAATATCCTTGCTCAGGCCTCACTCTTTCTTCTTTAAAACCTCCAGGATTCAGTCATAAGGGCCTCATCCTGATAACCTTACTTAACCTTAATTACTTCCCAAAGACTTCACCTCTTAATCCCATGGTTGAAGTAAATTTCCACCCTCTTAGTACTGTCACTTCATATTTCAATACATGAATTTGGGGGAGATACGCATTCAAACCATAGTATGTGGGGTGTTACCTTTTGTGGTTAGAAAGGTATAAAAGAACAATTTATGTCCGTACCTATATTTGGATATTAGGAAGATAACCAAAGAGTTTCCCTGAGAAGTTAGGAGTGGGAAGGAAATATGACGGAGGAGGAAGAGGTGGGAACAACACTTCTCAAGTAATATCTTTTTAATATCCCTTAGATTTTAAACCATTCAAGAAACTAAATTTAAAAAATTTAAAATGTGGTAGACATACCCAAATGCTTATTTTTGAGTGGTGGAGAAATGGGATATTTATTCACTCCTTTTGGTGCATCTGTGTTTTTCCAATGTTTTGCATGTGTAAGAAAGGAGTTATTTTGAAACATAGTTCTAAACTTATTAAAGTCTTTGTACCCACGGTTGAAAAGAGGATTCAAATGAGATTTCTGAAGAATTTCAGAATTTACAAAAAAAGGCATTCCATAGGACACTGGAAATGTGAATAACGTTCCACCTGGAACTGTTTATTACTCAGGCTGCTAGACTGCGGAGACATATTCTGGGCCTGGTTTCCACTGACAGAGAAGCACCTGTCCCCAGAATTCCTTCTGGAATTGCCTTCAGGATGCTGCTTGGATGAAAGGTGACAGGCAGGTCACGAGGTTAGTCCTCCCTCTACCTCAATGTCGACTCAGATGAGGCTTAAAAAAGACTCCCATACCATCTACTCTCAGGGGAATGGAAAAAGTCCAGTCCAAAGATATTCCCTGGACCTTTAGCGTTTTGATTGATTGTGAATTTAGTATATATATATATATATATATATATATATATATATATATTGAGAGTTTTTTGCTATAGGCTGTGGGCACTCACCAGAAAGACAGAGAGAGACAGAGAGAGAGAAAGTGAGGAATCACCCCCCGGGGGGATGGCCACGCTGCAATCCCTTCTCCTCCATTCTCCTCTGGGGATCTTGGGCATGCACGCACACACACCCAGCATGAGTTTAAGTCACCGGGTCCAGGACTTGAACCGCGGTTGACTACATGGGAGTTCAACGACATAGCCATTACGCTAACTGCTGGTTCCTATATTTTTAACTCCATTTAAGTGCTTTTCTCTCAAGAGACTGCTCCTCCTCTGTTCTCGGCTGTGTTGTGAAGTTTGGTGGGGGTGTTTGTTGACACATTTTCTGGGCAAGGCTATTTGAGAAACGCTGACATTTCCCCTCACTTCCTCTCTAGGCATCAACCCAGTTTGTCTCCCCACCCCTGTTGGGTTTCCAGGCTCTTTCTTGGAAGGGAAGAAACTGCTTTAGTCCTCACGATTACTTTCAGATTTTTCTCTTCTCTTTTTCATTCTTTCCTTCTCCAGGCTTGTCTCTACTCCCGCAGCCTGGGCCTCTGGCCAGCCAGCTTCCGAACTACTCTGTCTCCCCCTGAGCAGAGAGCTTTGGAAGAGACCTTGGAGATCTTTTCAGTGTGCAAATCAAGGATCTCCTCTACCGCTTCTTTGCCAGAGGGTCATTCAATGTCTCTTGAAATACCCCTAGTGAGAGAGGCTTTGCTACCTTGCAAACGCCGGGTGTTAGAAAGCGGTTTCCTCAGGAAGATGAGGGCAAGCTGGAGGTACCCTTGTTTGCTCTGTAATTAGCTTTCATTCAAATAAAAAGAACGGCCTGAGGGAAAGAAGTAAGGGAAGAGAGGAGACCATGCCACAGCCAAAGGGAGCAGGTCCAAGACTGGCGTCTGCGTCTGGCCTCAGAAAACGAGGCTTCCTCTCAGTTGCATCACCCACTTACGATCCAGTCGGCTGGGCGTCATTCATAGTGTGAGTCTGGTTTCTCCCATTTGTAAAATTGGAGTTGTGATAACTACTTCATAGGGCTCTGGGAGGGCCGGATGAAATAGTGCAGGTGAAGATGCTTTATAACCGTAGAGCTTTACAAACGAGAGCACGGTTGTCAGCCACGACGCTAGGTGGCCCGCTTAGGGAATCTGCGAGCCAGCTCAGCTCAAGGAGGCGACAAAGCCAAGGGTTGGGGGATTTACCCGCACGTACTTGTCACCGGCAACTCCAGCTGGCGATTGCTGGCTCCTCTGAGGGGCCCACGGCAAGGTGATGACAGAATCTGGGCGTCAGAGGCTGAAGGGTGGGCCTTCCCATCTGGTATAGAACACTCACTTTCGAGATGAATAAGGATTGGTGACTCCCCCAGTCACACGGGTTGTTGGTGGAGAGCTAGACTTTGACCCCCAGAAGCCTGATTTCTAGGCACAGGGCCTGTGAGGTTTCTGACAGAGGAGCAGCTGGAATTTTGGACACTACGGTCTCCTTTGGCACTTCCTGTCACATTGGTCCTCTCAGCAAGTTTAAATCGCTGGTCCTTACCCGCTACATGGTGGTAGCAGCCGCTGGTCTAATGGCTACTCTCAGAGATTCTCATCCCTCTGCTTCCACGCGCCCAGGAACAGGGTCTCCCCTGGCGGACACCACCGGAAACTTCAGTGCTAGGTCCTCTAAGCACAGAGGGCCTTAGATCAGGACTTAGACAATCATGTTCACTCCGGGCTGGCCCTGTGGCCTAGTCGTTAAGGGAGTCTTCTGTGATTTGTATTTTATATCTATCTTTCTGTGTTTCCCCAGTTTTCTGCACTGAAGATGTATTTTTTTATAGTCATGTTTCGTTATGCTTTCCATCGTATTTCATTCTCTTTTTAACCCTCGCTCTCATTCTTACCCTTGGGTATTCTCCTTCCCTCTCGTTTCTTTAAAGTTTATTTCTTTATTCCCAGCGGAGGATTCCCTGACATGCTCTTCACGCCGTGACCCACTCTCAGCCTTCTCCAGCCAGGATCACAGGCATGTGCTTATCCCTACGTGTACGGGGAGACCTCAGGATGCAAACCTGGGACCTTCCCACACGGCGTCAGCATGATGGAGGACTGCATTAGCACTGCACCATCAGGGCTGGCCTCCTACCCGTGCTTCACCCAGTCCCCTCTGTTCATGGCTTCCCCTTGTTACTTAAGTATGTTTGAGTTTCTCTTGTTAAAAACAAAAACCTGGGGACCAGGAGATGGCATAGTGGTTACATTGTTGGACTCCCATGTACTCAACCATGGTTTGAGTCCTGGACCTGGCGGCTTAAAACTCACACCAGATGAGTGCGTGTGTGTCCAAAATCCCAAGAGGAGAGTGGTGGAGAAGGGATTGTGGTGTGCCTATCCCTACTGGGGGGTGATCTCTCACTTTCTGCCTCTCTTATCTCTGGTGAGTGTGCACGCCCTATGGCAAAAATCTCTCTTAAAAACAACAACAAAAATCCTTTGACTCATGCATTTTTCTGTTCCCCATTATAGCCAAACTGTTTAAAAAATAAAGTGTGCTAATTGTTTAATTTTTTATTTCGTCATAATTTATATTTACAGAAAATTCAAAGAATAGTACAAAGAATTCTTACATACTTCTTTTTTTAAAAAAAGATTTTTTTAAAAATTTATTTATTTACTTATTTTAATTTGACCAGAGGGGGACAGAGTGAGAGAGAGAGAGAGAGAGAGCGATAGAGGGAAACGGAGAAAAGAAGCCGCCAGGTCCAGGACTTGAACCACGGTTGGCCATGTGGGAGTCCAGCGCCCTTAACCACCACACCACCTGCTGGTCCTTTTAATCTTTTTTTAAAGAAAGAGTTCTTACATACCTCTCACCCAGATTTTCTAAATGTCTGTATCTTACCATATTTGCTTTATCTATCTACCTATTTATTTTAGTTGATACAGTTTAATATAAACACACAAATATTTGTTTTTCCAGCATACGGTTGCACATCACATTCTCCATTACCCCCAAGTACTTCAATTTGTATTTCCTATAAACATAAGCACAGTGGTCAAAACCAGGAATCAGGGAGAAAGAACATTTAACAGACACAAAAATGAAAAGGTATCTGTTGACGATACTGTGTATGGTAAGGTCTTGGACAGGACTAATACACACTGTATTCATGCTGGGGAAAATCACGTATGCTGTACATAATGATTAAATGTAAATAAAACCTACTGAAATTCAGGAAATTAATGTTAATGCAATTCTGTCTAATCCACAGAACTTAATTCTGATTTGTCAATTGTCCCGGTGGTGTCCTTTATAGCAAAGGAGTATTCTCAACCATGCTCTGCTTCTGGCTGTCGCGTTTCTTTAGTTGTTTTTGATATGGAACAGTGCTTCAGTTTTTTTCTGTTTCATGACACTGACATTTTAAAAAGAGTAGAGCCCAGATTTTGCAGAAAATCTCTCAGTTTTAGTTTGTCTGATGTTTCCTCACGATTAAAATAAAGTCTGCATCTTTGGCAGGAACGCCAGAGAAGTGACGCCATATTTTTCTCAGTGTGTCGTATCTGGAGACATGTGATGTCTCCATATCATTCACGTAAGGGACTGAGTATTTGCCACCTTGGCAAAATGTATATGCCGAAGTCCTAACGCCCAGTATGTGGGGCCTTCCAGAGGGATTAAGTCATGGGTGTGGAGCCCTCAGGGAGGGGTTAGTGCCCTGTAAAAGAGACCACAGGGACTCTCACTCTCTTGCTGCCACCTGAGGACACGAGGAGATGGCAGTCTGCGGCCCAGAGGAGGGTCTTTGCCAGAGCATGGCCGCACTGGCTCCTGCGGTCAGACTCCCAACCTCCAGAGCTGCCAGGAATAAAATTCTGCTGTTTGTCACCCAGTCTATGCCAATTGGCTGCGGCCGCCTTTCAAAGTAAGACCACCGGTTGTGTTAACTTGGATCACTGGGTGGTGTGAACAAAGGCTTCCCACTGTAAAGTTATTTTTTTCACTGCAATTAAAGAATATTTTCACAGAATCAGCAGTTGGTGTAATGGCTATGTCGCTGGACTCCCATGTAGTCGAACGTGGTTCGAGCCCCGGACCCAGTGGCTTAAACTCAAGCCAGGCGCGTGTGTGTGCGTGCCCAAGATCCCTAGAGGAGAATGGAGGAGAAAGGATTGTGGCAGGACCATCCCCCCTGGGGGGTGATTTCTCGCTTTCTGTGTCTCTGTCTCTCTCTGTCTTTCTGGTGAACGCAAGCTCCCTATAGCGAAAACCTCTCAAAAAAAAAAAAAAAAAAGTATCTTTGGGGTGGGGGATACTCAGAGATTATGCAAATACCTTCTTAGTCCTCAAATCTTCACCTACTGATTTTAATATCCATTAATGACTTTTAGCTTGAATAAATTTTAGTGTGATGATAGTTGCTAAATGATGATTTTCTCATTCCTTCCTTTATTCTACGTTTATTAGTCATTTAAATGTATGTTCTTGTAATTTTGTCAAATGTCTTTTCAGTGTTATGGAAATGATGATACCACTTTTCCTATTAGATCTATTCCTAGATCTATTAATATGAATTATACTAACATATTTGCTAGTATTAAACCATCCATCCATTTTTAGAACAAATGTCACATAGTTATTATTTTTCTTTTCTTTCTTTTCTTTTTTTTTTTTTTTAATGCTCCTTGGGTCTATTTGCTAATATTTTGTTCAGGATTTTTACACCTAATTTATATTTATAAATTACATTTATTTATAGTGGTTATTTATTTATTTTTTTTTGAGAGAGAGAGAGATTTTTGCTATAGGGTGTGTGGACTCGCCAGAGAGCTAGAGAGACAAAAAGTGAGAAATCATCCCCCCATTTGAATGCTGCTCTGAGTATCGACTGAGTTCTTAGCTGTTCCTGTCTTAAGAGAGGGATGGTCACATTACAATCCCTTCTCCATTCTTCTCTCGTGATTTTGGGCATGTATGCATGCGTGTCGGGCATGATTTTAAGAGAGATTTTTGCTATAGGGCACATATGCTTGTTGGAAAGACAGAGAGACAGAAAGCAAGAAATCACCCCCCAGGGGGATGGTCATACCACAATCTCTTCTCCTCTATACTCCTCTCGGGATTTTTTTTTAATAACTATTTATTTTATTATTTATTTATTCATTCATTGATTTTTAATTTAACCAGAGAGAAACAGAGGGTGAGAGTGAGAGAGAGAGGAAGTGAGAAAGCGAGCCACCAGGTCCAGGACTCGAGCCCCGGTCAGCCATGTGGGAGTGTCCAGCGCCTTAACCACCACGCCACCTGCTGGAGAGATTTTTGCTATAGGGCACATACGCTTGTTGGAAAGACAGAGAGACAGAAAGCAAGAAATCACCCCCCAGGGGGATGGTCATACCACAATCTCTTCTCTATACTCCTCTCAGGATTTTAGGCACACATGCACACATGCCCAGCATGAGTTTAAGCCACCGGATCTGGGACTCGAACTGCAGTAGAGTGGGAGTCCAGCTACATAACCATTACACCATCTGCTGGCCCCCTGGGGTGATTTTCAAGCCACTGGGTCCAGAACTTGAACCGCAGTCAGCCTTGTGAGAATCCAGTACCTTAACCACTATGCCACCTGTTGGCTCCTGACTTACAGTTTTTATATGTGTAACTTTATTATCTATTAGTATCTATGTTATATTCTCATTATAAGAAGACATTTGCAAGGAGTCTTTAATTTTTTTTTTCTAAGCAGTAGGGCAGTTTAAATAGCACTAGCATGATCAATTTTTCAATCTGGTAAAAGTTCTGTGTGGCATTCTCTGAGCTGCTACTTTTAGAGGAGTAGCTCTCTGATAAATTTCTTTCTTTTTTCTTAAATTTTACTTTTTTATTTATTACCATAATCTTGTTTATATTATATTGAAACATGTATAATTTTGCACTGTGTTACATTTCTTTTTCCAGAAGGAATACCATGCATATCAGTCAAGACAAAGACATCCACATCCTCAAATAGCTTTTCGTCATTTTTTTCCAGATTATTATTATTATTATTGTTATTTTTTTAAACATTCAATCACTATTTATCATTCTGCTTGTAAAAAGACTTTACCCAACATGAAATACTTCTCAGACCAGTCCAGTTGAGAACACTATATCATCAACAGGTAATAAACCATATTCTGTGTCCCACTAACGACATGCCTCTCTATTTATTCTCTTGCTGTCCGCCATACTCCTCTCTTCTCCCACCCCATTCCACACTGTCTTCAGCATCGCTATTTTCTGCCCTCCAATATTTTGATCTCTACCATAAAGTGCCATAAAGTCAGTATATATTAAGTAGATACATATAATATCTTTCTTTCATATCCTCGCTTGCTTCACTCAGCAATAGATCCTCCATATCTGACCACTTTCTATCAAATGCCAGGGCCTTGTTGTTTTATATGGCTGAGTAGTATTCCATAGAGTATATGTGCCACACTTTTTCAATCCAGTGATCAGTTGGTGGACATCTGGGTTGGTTCCATGTGTTAGCCATCGTGAATAATGCTGCAATAACATTGATGTGCAAGCACTTTTCTGACTATGAGCATTCTCCTGTCTTTTGGGTAGATCCCCAGAAGTGGGACTGCTGGATCAAATGGTAGTTCTATTTGTAGATCTCTGAGTAATCTCCATATTACATTCCTACCAACAGTGTAGGAGAGTTCTCCTTTCACCTCTGCTAAATTTCTTAACTTCTTTTGTGGAAATGAGTCTATTTCTATTTTCCATCAGTCTGGCATTGATTTGGGGGAATTATATTTTGTTAGAAACTTATCCATATCATTCAGGTTTCAAAGTTATTTGCGTAGAGTTTGTAAATTAATCTCATGACTCTTAACTTCCTCCAATTCTTTTTTTTTTTTTTTTTGCTAATGATTATATATGTATAAGATCTTACCTATCATGGTTTGTTTGTCTACTTGAGCTATCATGGCTAGAAGGAGATCAATTAAAGTCTTGTACTAATGTGTTTCTATTTCTTCTTATATTTTGTATAATTTATGGTAGATGATGGTCGTAGTTACATTATTTGGTATGGGTTTTTGTAACTATTATATTTTTATTGTAGATCTTCCTTATCTAATTCGGTATGGTGTTTTTATGTACAAAAGCTTTTAAAGTTTAATGTGGTCAAATTTTATCAATATTATCATTTATAGTTATTGTGTTTTGTGTCATGCTTAAAGAGGTTTTCTCTCCTTCCAGTCTGTAAAAGTAATGCTTTCTTCCAGTACTTTGGTGGTTTTGATTTTTACATAAACATTTTAAAATCATCTGGAATTTATTTTGATGGAAAGAATGCTAGGTGCCCAGCTTCATTCCTTACCTCCTAACCTTGGTCTCTTCAAATGGCTTATCAGATGTCTAAACATCTTTTATTGAATAACCAGTTTTGGTAGATAGCTGTTGTTTTTGCCTCTTGCCCAGTCACCTCTGCCTTTCCTTTGAATAACAGCCTCTCGGGGAAACCACCTCCCCGTCAATGTATTATAGCTTGTTTGAAACTGGCATCAGCTTCTGCTGGAGGGTTGAGTATGTACAACAACCTTAGTATCATCTCCCTGGCCACAGTCATTGGTTCAGGATGGGGCATGACCCAAGCTAAGCCAATCAGAGTCAAGAAGACTAAGCATTATTACCTTCATTACATTATTTTAGAAGAGATCATCTTTTTCTGTTGAGTTGTAGAAATGTAAGACTGAGTTTCCAGGGACTTAACCACCATGTCTAGTCCAATAATGAAACCCACACACTGAAAAGCAGAGCCTTGTGTGATGGAAAGAAACTAGTAGCAGAGAAATTATTTGAGCCTCTGTATCCAATGATGTCCTGTCCCTGGCTGTCTTAATAACGTGAGCCAAATACACACACACACACACACACACACACACACACACACAGAGTTTTCCTTACAATCAAAAGACTTCTGACTAAAAAATGTTTTGGTTTAAAATGCTTTTATCGTATATAAAATTCTGATACAAGCTAGGCTCTCTAATCTGTTCTATTGATCCATTTTATCAATTCCAAGAGTTACACATTGGAAGAACTTGTTTTTCATGTCGTTTGTTTGGTTAGCCCAATATTTAAAAACATTTTGGATTTGAATGTCATTCTGAGTATTAGCTGATTAGTGTTCTTAGCTATTCCCTTCTTTTTTTATATAACAGTTTTTAAATTTTAATTTATTTATTTACAGTCATCCACTGAAACTCAATCCAGTATACAAAATGAGATTTTCCATCCAGAATACATTGTATATTGGTTCAATCAAGGATATTACCATACGTATTACCATCAACAAATAATTTTCTATTTCTTGTTCCTTATATATTTTGCTTTTTTTTCCCCTTGATTCCCTACCTCTCACCTTCTGCCAATCCCCCCCTTCTCCCACACTGTCTCTGGTATCTATAGTTGTTTTCCATGTCTTCCCCCTGCCCCATTTTATTGATTCACTAAAGATCTTAATTAAGTTAAAAACTTTCAATAGCAAGCACAGCTGTAATATACATATCTATGAACTCATGTCTGACTTTAGGTGTAAACTTCAGTGACTAAAGTGAACATACTATAAAGTACACCTTGCTGGGTATATAGCTTATTGCAATCATTACATAGGTATTAATAGGCATTTTTTTAATTGCAGGAAAACAGTTTTACTTTCAATAGATCAAAATAAAAAATATTTAGAGAAATTTGCTTAAAACTTAAGGTCAGGAAAAAGGTTAGGATTCAGTTAAAATAGTAGATAGATGAACCTATCAACAGTTCAAGAGAAGACAAAAATCCTTAAATATGGAAGTCAAAGCATTGAAGAAAAATCAGTAATGTTTTAGTCTAAAGTAAAAAAATTCCATTTCACTAGTTAACTGTCATGTAATTAATCTCTCTCCTATTGAATTTGCAGTGTTCCTGTGGTCTGATCTTTCTATTTAAATCCTGGAAGTTAACATTCAACATTATTATTGATATTTCTGAACTTGTCCCTACCACTAAGTTGACCTTTTTCTTGGTCATTTTTTGTTCTCTTATTTCTGTCTGTTTTAGTTTTCCTGGTATAACACTCCCTTTAGCACTTCTCAAATTGCTGGTCTGGTATTGGTAAATTCTTTCAGGTTTTGTTTATCTGAGAATGCTTTGGACTTTTCTTCCCATATGAAGGATCATCTTTCCGGATATAGTATTCTTGGTTGAAATTGTTTTTCACTTAACACTTTTAATATATTTTTCCATTATTTCTTTGCTTGCATTGTTTCCAACGAGAGGTCCAGTGTTAGCCTGATGGAATATCCTTTGAAAGTAACTTGATGTTTCTCTCTTGCCAGTTTTAGTATCTTGTCTCTGTCTGTGGTTTTGGTCAACCTGGCTATGATGTGCCTTGGGGGATATCTTCTAAGGTTGAATCTCTGTGGGATCTTTTGTATTTCTTCCGTCTGGATAATTGAGTGCCTCTCTAGATTTGGAAAGTTTTCTTCTAGAATTTCATGGAATAGATTATCAATACCCTTATTAGTTTCTTCACCTTCTGGGATACCAGTGATGCGTATGTTTGGGCATTTAATAGTATCTAGTATTACTCATAGGTTATTCTCATTTTTTTTTTGGATTCTTTTCTCACTCTTTTTGGTGAATTTTTCTAGGTCAGATGTTCTATCTTCTACATTTGAGATTCAATGTTCTGCATGATCTAATCTGCTTTGGATATTTTCAAGGGAGGTTTTGCTTTCCTGTATTACAGCCTTCATCTCTAACAAATCTGTTTGGTTCTTTTTTATGATGTGTTATCTCCTCTTTCAGATTGTGCAGGAACTTCCTCACCTCCTGAAACTTGTCTGTTTTCTCCTACACCTTCTGGAGTTCATAGTCTCTCTTCTCTTGCATCTCTGTTAGCATTGTCACTATGAATATTTTAAATTCTTTACCTGACATTTCCATGAGTTCTGGCTCTTGGCTAGATCTGGGGGGCAGGATGGTGAAGTCTGGGCAGAGGGTCTTCTGTGGTTCTGATTCCTGAATGGGGCCACTCAGAACTCAAATACAGATGGCTGCTAATTGGCTTCTCCTGGCTCCTGGCGAGATCTGGGGGCAGGAGGGTGAAGTCTGGGCAGAGGGTCTTCAATGGTCCTGACCCAGCTGTTCCCTTAATAGAGTTGCTCTTGGCCAAATAGAAACCCCTCACTCCCAACCAGGGATTCTGTGCCCCCGGGCACCTCTAGACTTTGTTAATGACTGACTTTCCATGTAATGCAAAAGGCCAATCATCTTGTCTCTAAGCAGGGCTAACTTTGTTCTTGATCATTCTTGCTTAGCTTTTCTTTTTTTGCCCTACCCTATTACCTTTACTGCTCCTTTCCTGGGCACTTCCTAGTACATTATTTGAGCAATTACAAATGCTTTGAGGAAGAATCTCAATCTCAGGCTCTGCTTCTAAGGAACCTTGATCTGAGAGAGAAGGAATTATTTTCAGGTATTCTTAATGGCATCACTAAGAATTGTCACTCACTGGAGGTGCAATGCAGATCGACAATGTTGATTCTTTTAAATGTATCTGCAAAGTTTTTTGATCTACTACTTTTTTTGGGGGGAATTTTTTTTTTTTTTTTTTTTTTTTTTTTTTTTTTTTGCTATAGGGCGCGTGTGCTCACCGGAAAGACAGAGACAGAGAGACAGAAAGCGAGAAGTCACCTCCCAGGGGGGATTGCCACACCGAAGTCCCTTCTCCTCCATTCTCCTCTTGGGATCTTGGGCACACACGCACACATGCCTGGCCTGAGTTTAAGCCACTGGGTCTGGGACGCGAACTGCAGTTGACTACATAGGAGTTCAGCGACATAGCCATTACACTAACTGCTGGTCCCCTACTCTTTCAAGATGTATCAGCTAATCAACATTGGGCAGCCACCAATGTATAATTTTATTTAGGCAAAATTATCAGAAGTTGGTGAAACCATTGGATGAAATTTAGTTGGGGAATGGATCATTATTCATTACATAGGGGATAGTACTTTTAACATAAAAAGGCCCAGCATTGCCACCTTAGCAAAGTGATCAAACTCAGCATGGGTAGCACCAGGATGAACTGACAACACATGCCCGTTGGAGTGATGTGACAGGAAGTACACAGTACACGAACCTTACATCCACAGTAACACCGGAATATTTCACCTGGCTCCAGTCATGAGAAAATAGCAGAAAACCCAGCTTTGAAACATTCTGCTAGAACACAGGCCTGGAGAATGTCTTTGTACATAGGAGCTGGAATTCATTAAAAAGTATGTAAATAGGGGGGACCAGCAGTTAGCATAATGGCTATGTTGCTGCACTCCCATGTAGCCGACTGCGGTTTGAGTCCCAGACCCAGTGGCTTAAAATCGTGCCGGGTGCATGTGCGTGCGTACCCAAGATCCCGAGAGGAGAATGGAGGAGAAGGGATTGCAGCGTGGCCATTCCCCTGGGGGGTGATTTCTTACTTTCTGTCTCTCTGTCTCTCTCTGTCTTTCTGGCGAGCACATGCACCCTATAGCAAAAACCTCTCCCCCCAAAAAAGTATGTAAATAGATTGAATAGATGAGTTTAAGTCAAGTGCTTACATGTGTTCATTATATTATTCTCTCTACTTTTTATAGGTTTGAAAATCTTTTAAAAATTGCAAATGAATTCAATTTTTTTAAGAGAGGTTTTTGATATAGGGTATGTGTGCTTGCCAGAGAGACAGAGAGACAGAAAGCAAGAAATCACCCCGCCCCCCCAAGGGATGATGGCCACACCACAATCTCTTCTCCAGTCTCCTCTTGGGATTTTAGGCTGCATGCACACATGTCCGGCATGAGTTTTAAACCACTGAATCCAGAACTTGAACTGCAGTCAACTACGTGGTAGTCTAGCAAGTAACCATTATGCCATCTTCTGGTCCTCAAAATGTTTTAAAATATTGCACTAACCAAACAAAAAAACATATGAAAACAAGTTCTAGTTCATAACACTTGGAATAAATAAATGCAATGGTAGAGTTTAGAGGGGACAAGTGTTATTAGAAATTTAGATCTGATAAAAGCATTATTTCAAATCAATGGATTTTTTTTTAAGTCAAGGATCTTTGACTATAAGAAAACCTGTATGTGTGTGTGTCTTTATTTTGCTTTATACAAGCATGCAGAATATAATACTATAAAAAAACTCACGTGCTTTTAAATTTGGTGTACATCATTCAGTTAAAACCTATTTTATCTAACCATATTATGAAATGTGTGTTATGATTATAGTCAGTACTCATCTTATTTCAGCTTATAATAAGATTTTCTACCTCCTATTAACAAAAAATAAAATTACATGTTCACTGCTGGACCAATTAGTTTTAGCAGTATATACCTTTCTTTTTCATTAAATACACAAGAAATTTAATCATAATGTCTAATGAAATTAATGAAGCTATTTTGGCCTTTTCAATGCCTCACTTAATTGCATTATTCCCAGCTGTCCACCAGAATTCAATACCTACATGAGCACACATTTACTGAACGAGTACCTCGCCTTCAGTAATACTCATCACATTAATATTAATTGGTGAGGGTAGCCACACATCACAATGGATACTTACAAAATAATGACGAGTACCATTATCATTTCATTTCGGTAACTTAGATATGATAAATTATATTAGCTCTGCATCAGTTTATTCTTGACCTGACTGCTTTAGTAATATTTCTTACAATTTGTAAGATTATATTATTCCAAAATTTAAAATGTTACTCCTTAAAATCTGAAGCCAGTCCTAGGACCTAGTGGTTATGAGAACTGAACCCCACATTGCTGACCATGACTCAAGTCCTTGAAAAGCATGCCCAGTGCGGGTGAGTGTGTGCCCCCAGACCCAGCAGGATGAAGTAATGGAGAAGGGATTGTAGTACAGCCAGGTCCCATTGGAGGGGCTTTCTGTCTCTCCCTCTCTCTGTTTCTCTCACTGTTTCTTCATTTCTCTCTCTGGCAAATGCATGTGCCCTCCAGCCATTAAAGAAATGTATTAACACATTTATTTGAATGAAAAAATGACATCAATCAGGGCCTGATTTGGCTGATTAGGTTTGACAGTGAGGACCAGCTTTACCAAAAACGTACTCATAAACATTTTCCAGAATGTTTACTATTGAGCAATCTAAATGGAATCTCTGAAGTTTTGATAACAGAAAGTGAAAGGATGCAATAATGCAAAGACATTTAAATAAAAATGTGGAGAGATGTAGCAGACAGACGCTAAGGCGGCCCCATACTCCCTGCTCCCTGGTGCTTGCCTCCTCTTGAGTGTAGATGGGGCTTAGGATTCCCTGAACCATGAGGATGCAGGAAAAATGACGGGTTGCACGTGATTCTGTTCCATACACTTGTAGCACCATTGTTGTCAGGAGACACTCCCCACTGGCTCAGAAGAAGCAAGTGGCCATGGTGGGAAGATCCATCTGGCAAGGAACCTCGTGCCAGCAGCCAGTGAAGGACTGAACGCTGCCACCAACCACGTGAGCTTAGAGGTGGGTCCTCTCCTAGTCATGCCTCAGCCGAGACCACTGTCCCAGCTGATGTCTTGATTGCAGCTTTGCAGGACCCAGTAAAGTCATGCCCAGGCTCCAGATCCACAAAAACTGGGGGAAATTAAATGAGTGATGTTTTAAGCCCCTCCTGCTAAGTTTGTGGTAACATCATTATACTCTAACATAAAACGAGTACCCATGGCAAAGATAAGTTGGAATTTTTATTTTAATATTTGAGCCAATTTGGAAACTATTAAATTAAATCAGAGTCGGGGTGAAAGAATTACAGGTATGATGTGGTTTCAGACCTGAGTGTGCACTGGAATCCCACAGAGAGCTTGCTAGTAAATGCGGACTGCTGGGTCACCTCCAGGGTTTCGGGGTCAGTAGGTCTATAGGGGGCCTGGAAATGTGCATTTCTAGCAAGTTGCCAGGTGATGTTGTTGCTTCTATTCTGAAATCCACACGCTGGGAACCGCTGATGTGGGATCATTTGGCAGCTAAGTCATAGGACAGTCTTTTTTTAATTTATTTTTTATTATCATCATAATCTTGTTTATATTACATTGAATTGCATATAACTTTACAGTGTATCACACTCAGAAACGGAGAACGTGATTTGATTCCAATGTCTGGTGATAAATCCTTTTACAAGTTAAATTGTTTCTAATCTATTATTTTCAACATAAATTGAAAAAGGCCCTAATAGAGTTGCCAATTCGTAGATCATTAGAAATAATTTCTGATGAAAAATTAGTATGTGATTTTTGGCATGTAACTTCCATTCCAAATACTTGTTTAAGTGAACACGAGCATTAGTCGATGTAGGCTAAAGGGAGGGAGGAATTATATTTGAGTTCAAATCTAATTGTCCTTCCTCCCTTCCTTCCTTCTTTTCATTTCTTTCTTCCTTTCTTTCTCTTCTTTCCTCCCGTCCTTGTTTCTTTTCCTCCCTTCTTCCTTCCCTCCTTCCCATCCTTCCTTCCTCTCAGAGTCTCACTATGTTGTTATCCTCCTGATCCTCCCAAGTGCTGAGACTCCAGACCGTAAGCCCCCATCCTAGGCTTCAGGGTGGTTTGGGACTCAAACCTGGGCCTCGCGTGTGGCCTCAGCGTGATGAAAAGCAGTATCTCCTGGCGAGCCCTAATCCAGCTGGGCCTGATGCTCATTTCTCAGTGGGCAGTCCTCTTCTGCACGCGGTAAACCAGGGCCCCGAGCTCCTTCCATCTGACGGCTTGCCACAGTCCGCATCTACGCGAGGCGCACGCGGAGGGGCTACACCTGCTCTCACCTCCCCGCCCAGCAGCTCAGCTCCATTTCTGTTACCTCTACTCAGAGAACTGGATAGCACGACCCGTACCCACCTGGGCCCACTCGAGGGGGGACTCACGTAGTGATTTGAATAAGGGAAGTTGGAGTGAAAGGAGTTGGCAGTAAAGGGAGGGCAGATGTGATGAATGGGCGCTACCCATGGCAGAGATAACCGGCCTAGGAGGCGTCCTTACCTCTCCTCCTCCCTGGGCTGAGATTCACTTCACTGGGGGCGTGTTTGAGGACTCCACTCTCACCCTAGGGTCAGTGATTTGCGAGAAGGACCCACGGGACTCAACAATACTCAGGGTTATGGTTTATTCTAGTGAAAGGATGTGCATTAAACCTGGCAAAAGGAAACGGCGGGAGGCAGAGCCCGGGAGAGGCCTGGTCTTCTCCCAGCAGAGTCTCTCGGAGAGCACAGCATTCCCTCGGCAGTGACGTGAGAACGCTCGGGCACTGCGGACGAGGGCACTCGCCCCAGCCTTGGTACCCCGGGCTGGTATCAGGGGTTGAGCGGCATGGCTGATCACCCACACGACTGACCTTAGTTACTCAGCTCCTCCGGGCCAGCAGATACCGTGGAGCCCGAGGCCTCCGCCATAAATTACGCTGTAGCCTGGGCTGTCTGATGTCGGTAAACACACTCCTAAAGTCGCCAGACAGACAGAGAGAGACTCAGGTAAACACACTCTCTATCAGGCGTGGATGACTTCGACTACAAGGGCATTCGAGGTAAACACACTCTTATGTTCCCCAGTTATTTCCCAGAGCCAGGCAAGTGCCGGCCTTTGTGGAGAACGTGCAGAGTTTGGGCGATGTGAATCAAGCGTTTGCTGCACAGGAGTGTGTGGCTATGGCTCACAGGGACAGAGAAGTAGCTCACTGGTGGAACTTGCTGGAAACCTGTCTCCCTAGGTGCTGGGGAGAGCTGTTCAATGCACTCCACTACAAACTGCCTAGGAAGGCGAAGCGTCAAAGCAGCTGCCGACCACACTGGAGAAGCCGTGAGCCCGGGGGTGGGAGGCCCTCTGCGGTAAGACCACCCGAGGACGCCCCTACCAGGGGGTGCTGCCAAGCTGGCTGCAGGGCCCTGCGTACGCCCCTTTCTCCCTTTCACTCTAGCGCCCTCTACTGATAAAGGTGCAGCGCCAGCTCTGAAAGGGAAACGTAAAGGGCCCAAGTCCATTTCACCGAGCAAACAAAAAAGGGTACTGAGTGGAGAGGCAATGTAAGGATAAGGGCCGGCCGCAGTGAGGCCTGCTGGGAGATACAGGCCAGCCGCGGGGCTCGCTACAACCTTAGCACCAAGGTCCAAGAAGACGAATGGCTTCCATGGACGGTGCTTTCTGTCACACACCCTTTCTTAGCACTTAAGATAAACAATCAGGAATAGAACTGATACTGAACTCTATATTGTTCTTCCAGCGAATTCAGGGAAAAACAGTGACCCATTTGTCTGCCTCACTATGAGATTAATTTACGATAAATGTTTACCTTTTATGTTTAGCAATTATATATCAGATTTGATTATATGTTTATGTTTCTGATCAATTGTGAACTAATAATTGTAGTCATCACTCCCACAGGATAATCTTTAAGACTTGAAGCCTCTTGTCAAAGGAAGTTATTTAAGATCATATTTTGGGGCCAACAGATGGCACAGCAGTCACGTTGCTGGACTCCCACACAGCCGACGGCGACTGGCGTCTCTGACCTGGTGGCCTAAAAATCATTGCCAGGCACATGTGTGTGCGTGCCCAAAATCCCGGGAGGAGAATGGAGGAGAAGGGATTGCGGTGTGTCCATCCCACCTGGGTGGGGGGTGATTTCTCACTTTCCCTCTTACTGTGTCTGTCTCTGACTCTTTATATCTGGTGAGCTCATGTACCCTAAGGCAAAAACCTCTGAGAGAGAGAGAGAGAGAGAGAGAGAGAATTTGTTGTATATTAGTATCATATGGTAAGATTAAAAAGTAGGATAAAGGTTTTCTAGCATAAAAATATATCAGGATGGGACCAGCAGGTGATGTGGTGGTTAAAGCTCTGGACCCCCCACAAGGCTGACTGAAGTTCGAGTCTAGGACCTGGCAGCTTGCTTTCTCACTTTCCCTTTCTCTCTCTGATCTAATTAAATAATAATAATAACAAAGTTAATATATTTTTTTTAAACTATATATCAGGATAAAGTTCTTTGCGGGGGTTTGCGAAGGTTAAGTTCTGTGAAGCAGAAGCTGGCTGGAGGTCACGCCGGGCTCAGGGGCACGGGGACGGTCCAGTTAGGGAACAGCTTGCGTCAAGGCTGGAGGAGGGGGCAAACTATGGCCGAGGCACAGCAAGGCGAAGGATGCTGGGCTATGGCAAATGGGGAGGGTGGTACAAGAAGGGGCTGAGGGGACATGCAGGGACTTGCCTGGAAGGCCAAGTGAAGGATCTGGTTTTAGCTCAAGAAATGTCTATGACTATATATTTTTAAATGCTTAATTTATTTTTATTGTCCTAGGGCAAGTGTGTATACATGAGAGAGAAAGAGAGAGAGAGAGAGAGATCCTCCTAGTGGGTATAATCGCCCTGTAATCACTTCTCTTCCATTTCTCTAACCTGTCAGGATTTGGGGCATGCAGCCACATGGACCTGGCATGTTTTTCAAGCCATAGGGTCTGGGATTTGAACCCTGGTTGACCACGTGGGATCCAGCTTTCCATGCACAGTGCTTAACTGCTATACTGTGGAGCTGGCCTAGCTATAGTTCTGAAAGAATAATTAAAATAAAAGAAAGGCACAGACCTCAGGTGCTTGGTTCCACGAGTACTGGCAAACATATACACCCGGTGAGCACCCAGTCTGAGGTGCAGGCCATCGCCACCACCCCAGCAGTTCCCTCCGCCTCTTCCCAGGCAGCACCATCCTCTGCTGCCGCTCTCTGGGTCCCCTCCCCATAGATGGGTGCATATAAACGGGCTCACACAGCACGCGGTCTTTGGTATTGTTCATTCTTTGGCATACCATGTTTTCGAGGTTCACCTGTGGTGCTGTACGTATCTGTAGTTCATTCTATTCATCGCTGAGTGGCATTCTGTTGTATGGATCCCACAACGTGTTCACTCAGTCTCCTGTTGACAGACCTTGAGGTTGCTTTTAGCAACTACCGTGAATAGCACTTATTGCATGTGTCTTGCACAGGTCTTTTCGTGATGTGTGTTTATATATCCTGAGTAAACACTTCGGGTTGGAATTATGGGATAGCAGAGTAATGTTGAGCTTTGTAAGCAACTGCCAAATAGTTTTCCAAGTGGTTGTTTGTTTTACAGTGCCATTAACAATGTATCCTAGCCAATATTTGGTGTTGTCAGTCTTTTAAAAAAATCTTAGACGGGGACCAACAGTTTGCGTAATGGCTATATAGCAGGACTCCCATGTAGTCGACCGTGGTTCAAGTCCTGGACCCGGTGGCTTAAACTCATGCCGGGCACATGTGCGTGCGTGCCCAAGATCCCGAGAGGAGAATGGAGGAGAAGGGATTGCAGCGTGGCCATCCCCCCTGGGGGGTGATTTCTCACTTTCTATCTCTCTATGTCTCTCTGTCTCTCTGGCGAGTGCACGTGCTCTATAGCAAAAACCTCTAAAAAAAACTTAGACATTTTAATGGGTATCACTGAAAAAAATCCCAAGCAGGGGAATAAGTGGAGCCAGCTGGCAGCGTGGTGGTTAGGTGGCTGGATCCCACATGGCGACTGTGCAGTTTGAGACTTGGACCTGGTAACTTGAAAAACATGCTGGATTCTGGGGCTGGCAGATGGCATGGCTGTTGGGGTGCTGGACTCCCACATGGCTGACCAAGGTTCGAGGTTTGGACTTGGTGGCTTGCATTCTCACTTTTCCTTCCTCTCTTTCTTTGGTCAACTTAATAGTAATAATAAAGAAATAACATTAAATAAGTAATTCTTTAAAAATAAAAAAAGAAAGAAAGAAAAGAGAAATATGCCAGGTGCAGATGCATGCATGCCAAAAATCCTGAGAAGAGAATGGAGATGGGATTAGGGTGTGGCCATCCCCTGGGTGTGCTCTCTCTCTCTCTCTATCTCTCTCGCGTGCGCATGTGCCCTGTAGCACATTAAAAACCAATCACCCTGACTACAGTATGAAGAAGGGGTTGGAGTGGGTGAGAGTGAACGTAGTGAGACCTGGTAAGTGTGACTCCAGCAGTCCAGGTGACAGACGATGGTGGACAGAGTTACTGACGGTGGAGATGGATTTGAGAGATATCTAGAAGGTTGAATTAATAGAAGGTGTTACTAATTAGGAACACTAGAAAAGGCCCAGGCTATTACTCATCATTTGTTTGATTTGGCTTGATTTTGATAGGAAAAGATACTAAAATAGATTGTTTAAAAAATGAAGTTGAAAACGCTGTACAGTGAATAGTACGAACGCTTCCTGTATTTAAAAGCAGGGTCCGGGGGTGGCGCAGCGGCGACGCAATGCCATGCCCTGCGAGGCCGACCCACATGGGAAGGTTCCGTCCGTGTCCAGAGACCGGCCTGACCTGCTGGGTGCACACGTGCCCACGATCGGTGGGCGTTGGCACGAAGACCCTGTTGGGGTGCCTCTCAACCTCTGTCTCTCTCTTTCTCTCTTGCATTTGGAAGAAAGAAAGAAAGAAACTTCAGAAACTTTAGAGAAAGGCAGAACCAGTCCAGAGAAAAGCCTTCTGGGAAAATGTACAGTAAAGAGCTAGCTGTGACTTCGAGGTTGAATTTTCAGAATAGTTTTTAATTTGGGCTACGTTTTTTCCCCCTGGTTTTCTACAAAGGACATATGCTAATTGTGTAATATATAAAAAGTTATTTTAAACACCCTTAACATTTCAAAAAATAGAAACTTATTTTAAGAGCACAAAACAAGAATAAATAGAGCCCCAAGGGATGGGGAAGGTAGCAGTAACATCATCCTGATCTTTCTTCTTTCCCCTTGAATGGCTTTTCCCACTCCCTTCCTTCTGGGCAGCGTTTGGCAGCAATTCCGAGGCCTTTTTCGGATTTTGAGAGTCTGAGAGGGGAAGGATGGTGAGGGTGGCTGAGCTGTACTCGAATGGAGGAACCTGAGATCCAGGGAAATGTCTCTCATCTCTGTCCCCAGCTGAAGGTCGGCTCCAACCTCCCTGGCTCCAGCAGTGCTGCTCAGGTCTGTCATCTTTGCCACTCCTTGCACATGTCCTCCAGATTGCTCCTCCAGCCCCGTCCTCACCCTGTTGACATTGTGACGCATCTGCCTGAGTTGCTCTCGCCTGCCTGGAAACACCCTCTGACTTATCCTTATTTTAGTGGTCACTCTTTTACAGTCTCCTTTGCTAGTTCTCTTTCATCTCTCCAATCTCTTTTTAACAAAATTTTTGGATTTTTGCCATAGGGTGCATGCTCTTGTTGGAGAGAGAGAGAGAGAGAGAGAGAGAGAGAGAGAGAGAGAGAGGTAGAGACAGAGACAGAGAGAGGGAAAGTGAAAAATCACTCTCCCAGGGCGAATGGAAACACCCCAATCCCTTCTCCTTCCTCCTCCTCTTGGGATTCTGGGCCCACATGCACATGGGCTCCGTGTGATTTTCAAGGTGCTGGGTCTGGAACTTAGACTGTAGTCAACCATGTAGGAGTCAAGTGCCATGCCACCTGCTGGCCCCTCTCCAATCTCGGAATCTTATAGTGTCCCAGGGTTCAGTTCTTGCTTTTATTTCTGTCTATGCTTATGCCTTTAGTAATTTCATCCAGACTCAGTTTTAACCACTCTCTTGCACATTAACAATTCCTAATTTCTGTCTCCAGCCTGGATCTCTGCCTTGAACTCTAGATTTATGTGGTCAAACCAACATCCCCATTCAGGTTTCTAACAGGCCTTCAGAGTTAATCGCTCACGGGGCCGGCAGGTGGCGCGGTGGTTAAGGGCACTAGACTCCCACATGGTTGACGGTGGCTCGAGTCCCGGACCTGGTGGCATGCTTTCTCACTTTCCCTCTCTCTCACTTGTTCACTCACTCTGTCCCTCTCTGGTCAAATAAAATAAAATAAAGAAATAAGTAAAGCTAAATAAAATAATTTTTTAAAAACGTTAACATGCCATAACGGAAGGCCTGTCCTTTCCTATCCCTCATTCCCGAGCCGGATCGTCCTGCTCAGTCTTCTCCATCTCAGTGCATGGCAGTTACAGCCTTCCTTTGCTCAGTCCCAAAGCCTTGGAACCAGAACCGACTCCACCTCCTTTCTCCTTCTGCAAATCCCAAACCTACTGGCTCTGCCTTGAAAGCTACACCACACGTGCCGTCCTATGCCCCTCACCCCGTCACCGTCCCCTCCCACTGGGTCACTGCGGCAGGCTGTGCCCCAGTCTCCTAGCTCCTGTCCCCGCAGCCTGTCTTTACTTCGCAGTCAGAGCGAGCTCTAAAATATACTCCAGATGATGTCACCGCTCACGAACAGTAAATCCCGGAGTCCT
Organism: Tupaia tana; assembly: GCA_026018925.1. Taxonomy (NCBI): domain Eukaryota; kingdom Metazoa; phylum Chordata; class Mammalia; order Scandentia; family Tupaiidae; genus Tupaia; species Tupaia tana. The sequence goes on along the minus strand of JAKSZU010000020.1, from coordinate 39,629,975 downwards.
TAAAAAACCTGCATGACCCTAGATGGTATAGCTGGGTACTTTTCTATTTCTTACTACGCTCCATCTGACGCCCTCTGCTCCAGTTCCGGTCCTCGCTGTTCCATAAATACTCCAAGCATGTGCAGAGCTCCAGGCCCTTGCACTCACCTGCCTGGAACGCTTTCCTTCAGCAATTCACCTGACGGCTACTTTTCAGTTCAAGACTTTGCTTAGCTGTGAGGCCTCCCCAACCGCCCTGCCTAACACTGCAACCCTCCCCCTCCATCATCCACTATTCTCTTCCTGTTTTTTCCTCTATCGTAGTTGTGGAGAGCCACATGCACCAAAACCTGCAGACGCCAGCTGTCAGACAACCCTTTCTTCTCTATTTGGAAGGGACTCTTGCCCTTCTTACTCCCTATCCTTGGACCCATCCTCGGGCTGCTGATTGTCTGCTCCCTGGGGCCGGTCATCTTCCAAAGGCTAAAAACATTCATCAGTCACCAAGTTACCTCCCTCCTTTCACGACCTATTCAGGTCCATTACACTAGACTGGAAATGGCCAATGCCGATAAACACCATAACCTAGCCTGAGGAGCTGAGTTGGTTAGCCAAGGCCGGGTAAGAGAGTCTGGCCGATTTAATGCCACCTCCTCCACCTAAGACAGGACGTCCTTCCTTGCTATGGGTTGTTCCTATGACGGGTAACCGAGGAGACTCGGCTACTAGGACTCCAACCTAAGACTGGCACAGCTCCCCCAGGTTCCCAAGCTTTAGAAAAAGAAAAGGGGGACATGTGGAGAGCCACATGCACCAAAATGGCTGAAATGACTTTCACACGATGACCTCCGGACTTCCCTGTTCCGGGAGTAAACAATCCGCCCCTAGGCTCCACAACCTAGCTACCATCCGCAAGCAGCTTCTCAATCAGGTCCGCCACAGCAATCCGCCCCTAAGCTCCGCCCCCTGACAAAACAATCTATTACTGGTCCAAAATATATCCTTCATTTACATATTGCGCAACCAATTACCACCCTGCTGTGTATATAAGAATGTTCTCTGGCCCTCAATAAACGAGCGACTGTATACCATTCAGGGCTGTGACACTGTGTCGCTCCCGTGCTGAGACGCTGCGCCGGTTCCAGACCTCCGCTCTCTCTCTCAGGTAGCCTGTTCGATTGCCCGCCGGCCGGGACAGTAGTTAACACGTTCTTAGAAATACTATCGTTTTTGTTGTTGTTTGCTTTTCAGAGAGGCTTTTGTTGTAGGGCTCTTCTGCTCGCCAGAGAGACAAGACAGAGAGAGACAGAGGCAGAATGTGAGAAATTGCCCCCCGGGGGGATGGTCACACCGCAATCCCTTCTCCTCCATTCTCCTCTCGGGATCTTGGGCACGCACACACACGCACCGGGCGTGAGTTTCAAGCCGCCAGGTTTGGGACTTAAACCATGGTCGACTACGTGGTAGTCCAGCGACATAAGCAGTACGCCATCTGGTGGTCCCTTATCATTTGTTTTTTGCTCTGTTCCCAAAAAATAAGATCCATGGGAGCAGAAATTTGTCTGTGTTTTATTTCCCCCTCCACAAATCCTAGAGCAGGGGCTGGCATAGAATAGGCACTATTGGGAACCAGCAGTTAGCGTAATGGCTATGTCGCTGGACTCCCACGTAGTCGACCGCGGTTTGCGTCCCGGACCCGGTGGCTTAAAACTCACGCCGGGCGCGTGTGCATGCGTGCCCAAGATCCCGAGAGGAGAATGGAGGAGAAGGGATTGTGGCGTGACCATCCCCCCTGGGGGATGATTTCTCACGTTCTGCCTCTGTCTCTCTCTGTCTCTCTGGCGAGCGCACACACCCTGTAGCGAAAACCTCTCAAAAAAAAAGAAAAAAAAAAGAAAAAGAAAAAAGAATAGGCACTATTTATTGGATGAGTAATACATACTCAGTATGTTAAGCCATGTATTCTACCGGGTAGCTGAAGAGTCCTGATGCATTTTTACTTAGAAAAGCATAGAAAAATACGTCCTGACTTTTCTGATGACTGAATAGTTCTATATGGAGAAATGTGTTCCCCACCACCCTGCTTAAGGGGAGGCTGGTTTCACTGTGCTTCCCTACTCCCATACCGCCCAGCTGTCTATCCCGTCTTACACTGTCGTCGACACATGATAATTCAATGGTGAAAGCAAGGACTCACCCCTATTACGCAGGAAGAGGAGACGAGGCCATCCAGGAGAGCCCTGGTAGCTGCTGAAGGTAGGTGTAGACACTCCATCCCTTCAGCCCACCTGAGCTAGCTGCTTCTGCTAGCAGCTCCCTTCGCCTCCCATCCCTACCCACACCTACCGTCTCTTCCCGGTGGGTGGTACACTGGAGAGTTAACATCCGTGGGGATACCCTCACCCGGAGGTGGCGGGTGGAGGACAAACACCCTCTGGTCAGTAGAGTCGGAATGAGATGGTGCGGCTGTGTCTAACTAGGAGCTGGCTAGAAGAGCAGGGCTCCTAACATGCACCACCAGGCCACGCATGCGGCTTTGGTTTGAAAATGCCACGTGAATCATTTATTTCCAGAAGCCAGCGGTGCCTGGTGTTTACTATGTGCTCAGTGAGGGCTTGGAACGTGAAAGCCCTACGCTTTTCATGTGGGACCGAGCAAGCGTCAGAGCTTATTTAAAGGTGGTGACTAGAGAATATTCTTACAGATAAACTTGGTCCCCCCCCTTGCCCCTCGAGCCCCTGGGAAACTCCCTTATCCCACCCCTCCTGGGAGAGCTGGGAAGAAGACCGCATCAGTGCCTTCCCCGACCTTGCCGGTCAGGCCAGGACGGGCTCGGAGACCCAGCGAAACCCAGCCCATCACAGAGCTGGGGCCAGAACCCCACG